>MU941186.1:4996-16965 GCA_036418165.1 Cooperia oncophora
ACCCAACCCTTTGTCATGCTCCTGCACTTGCAGCGAACAAGCCTCCAGGTAGACTGTGAGGGGTCTCCACTGTAGGACAAGAATTGGTAGAAGAAGGGATCTTGCTGACACCTTTTCTTTTTGCTCATCCCAATGTTGCCCTGGTCCGGTAGTCTTCTCACTGTCAGTGTTCTTACTATTCAAGAATGTACGTTCAAGGGGACTTCTTCGAGGAAAATCAGAGTAAAAACCGCTATGAAGCACCAGGTCTTCCACGAAAAATTTGCTTGCTAGTACTGCATTCTCGAGCAGAAAGACACGACGTTCATTGACGTCTCTTCACATCCTCTTGAAATCTGTGTGATGTGCTGCCATCACGACAAATTCCAGTTGTCACATAATTGATGGAGGGGCTTAGAAAAACCGCCAGTGGTGATTTACGAGGCGCTGCACACCATTTAGCGCCCAACCATCCTAAAAGGACGCCATATAAGAACTCGACTTGCGCTTGCTCTTGAAAGGCATTTTCCGCGAACAACCAATTTTCGTATAAAGCGCAGAAAATAAGTACGGTAAGTGTTAGTCAAATTGCCGAAAACTTGCGGAGTTTTTCGGCTGTGGAGTTTCCCAGAACATCTTGAGAGGTGTGGGGGTAAAATTTTCCAGAACATCACTGGAACTTGTTGAATTGCTTGAACGGCTTGGAGAGTACAATATAAACCCAAATTCAGTTAGTTACAGTAAGTTAAAGGCGCGCCGCTTTATGCGCTCGCATACGTCATTAGCAAATAAAAAAATACGGTTACATCAGCTTTATTTGAGCAGGTTGAGACTTGCTGGACAATTATTCGACGCATATTTCTATGGACAGTTAGTTCTCGATATTGAACAGGCAAACCCGCACAGTTCAGTATTTTTGAAGGATTTCTTCCGCAATAAAGATTTTTTTTTACTTTTTTCATGAAAATCTCCTTCAAAGACGCATTCAGTGCTGGTCGATAGGGCGGAGTCACTTGAACCACTGCATTCGTCTCATTGATGGATTCGATCTTAAAGTATGGCGCACAAGAAGGACGCACCAATCAGGAAGAAGCAAAGGTAGAAGTGACCTCTCCCAAATAGCAGCGTGAAGTATGCCCTTAATTGGAACCTGGAGAGCATTTCTGGATGGATGAGTTGTGAATAAGACATCGACCATTAGCTTGGAGATCGCCTGGAACCACTTTGGGTTTTCTTAAGGGGTTTTTCTCAACTAATACGTGATTCAGGCCAACTAAAGTGAGGACAGAAATCACGAGTTTGATTGATTATTACTTACACAAAAATACATAAAGTACTGCTGACACATGCCTATCAAAAGCTACGTGCTCTTTCCCTTGGAACATTATCAGTCCAGCCACTTTCGCATGCTTATCTCTAGAACTGTTGAATTTTCCATGGAATGGTCGGCGCAATACGGCTTGGTGGGGGCAAGCTTGAAAAGAGGCTTGTAAAGATCTGCAAATTCCTGTGATCTAAAATGGTCACTTGCGCTGTCTCGCAGCTTCATAGGGGTTCGCAGGCCAGTGGAAAGGGGACATTTATCTTACTGAAACCGAAAAAAGAACATGCGGAAGTGTAAAATCCCTCTTCCAAGCCGAACAGCGCCCTGGTCATCCTTAGTGGCAAGTCCCGCGTTTACCCAATTCGTAGGACTGCTCCCTCGAAGTAGTCCAGCTCGTAATCGCGAAGATAGTCTCACCTTTGCAGCTCCTCGATGAGTGACAAGGGCGTTGCAGCCATTATAAGTTGCGGTATATCGTACGCTTTACCGTATATTACTGCAGTTATACCGTACATAACTCCAACTTATTATAGTCGCAGCGCCCTCTACCCATTGTGGAGCCACGAAAGTGAGACAATCTTAGCGGTTAGCACTACACCTCAACAAAAGAGAAGGAATTCTATGATTTGGTTGAGCGCGGGCTTTGTTTTTAATTTCACCTAAAAGAGGTTTAGGAATTTTTCTAGAACTCGGGGACTGTTGGAAACTTTATTTGCTCTTACTTTTGAACCTTTTTATCCCCCTCAGGCCCTGAAGGGTGTCTACGGGTTTTAATTTCCAGGGTACCCCAGCGCCTGTATTTCCATGGAGCTTCTGACCTACCGCTACTTACGTATCACCAGAAAATGAAAAAAAAACTGTAGAACATGACAATTTGATAAAATCAAAAGAAAAGAAGAATAAGCAGGCGGAAAAACTGAGAAAACGTCAGAAAGCTGAAGAAGCGAGGCTTGAGACTGATTATCAATGTTCGTTACCCTAAGGAACATTTACTTCGAACTATGCATACTTTGTAACAAAGAAATGGAAAAGGCAGCTTATGGTTAGAAAAAAAACGCACTCTGGCTGCTGACGTTGACGGCTGTTCGACAAGTCGACGTTCATCATCATCAGCTGAACCGTTCGAAGAACTTCCTCCAAAAAACATTCGCCCGCGTAACCAATCCATTGAGTGCAATGTTCGAGCGTCTAGAATGCCACAAAATGAACCAATTCCAGAAAAAAAAGGACAAGTACGAGAGTGGAAGTGCGAGCTAAGAAGAAGGTCACAAGAAAAACAAAAAGGTTTAGGGTCTTACAGCCAAATTATGAATGGAGTAATCGAGCCGAATTAAGAACTGAGTAATCAAAAGCAGTGGAAGGAATCGGGCTATTGGTAAGCGGCATTATTCACCCTCATCCGCCCATTTTCCAAAATGCAAGTCACATTATGATCTGGGATCACAGACAAGGCACGCCATCGTTGTGATGATCACAACGGGGGGGTCGTATTTGACCGCGAGGGAGGGGGGGGTCGTATTTGGTCGTTGTTGGGAGAGGGACTGCCAAAGATCTATACAACTACTATTTCCGATAGTTGAAATGATAGTTAAATCCTGAATCTGCGAGGGAATAAGAGGATCTCTATCAGTTATATTTTTCGGCGCTTGTGTACCTTTATTGCACCAGCCATCCGAAATCAGGCCAGTTCCTGACGGACTTTTTTCTCCGTGGGCAGAATTTGCTGAAAACTTGGCTCCAGGGGTAGTTCGACTCCGCGATGTTACACGAAATCATCGCCCATCGCGTTGACCCGAACCTGCCATGCGCGCAACCGCGCCCGAGCGCTGGCGCCGAAAATGAACTCGAAATGAACCCAAATTTGCTGGGATACACTTGCTCAGGGGCCGCGGTACTTTGCACGCCCGCTGAACCACGGACAGTATCCACATCACGCTTAACTCACGAATAAACTCCCTGGCCGCCCGCAACAGGAGCCACCGGCGCCAAAATTCCCCACAAATCAGCTTGAGCGGCGCCTGTGGCGCGGGCGCCAGGAAGTTTCGGGCTGAGCGAATGTGATATTCGTGTTCAGGGGGTCAAACTACCCCAGGAGACAACATTTGAGCAAAATCTGCCCACGGAGAAAAAAAGTCGGTCAGGAACTGGCCTGATTTCGGATGACTGGGGGCAGTAAAAGGGGTTAAATAGTGCCAATTTTTTCGGAAAGCTTTGGAAAAGCTGGGGGAGAATCTAAGATATTTTCCTGTTTCACATTGGGTGTATGCTTGGCTGAAAATCTGGAAATTATTCGGGAAAAGATGGAAAAAGTGGTAGGAAGTTGGGAAAACCTAATAGTGGTAGGCACATGAGGAGAAGGGGTCGTACTTGAGGATGGAATCGGGCACAGCGCGGGGGGGCGCGTATTTTTCAAAATGACTCACAACGCGTTGCGTGCCACTGATCGACAGGCGCGGTTTTTGTGCTGCCGACCGGCATTGCAAGGCGGACTTCGGCCAAGCAGACCTCATACCGGGTTCAAAGACGTCACGACCTGGCCTCCGCCAAGGCAGGTGTGGGGAAGTATAGCAAAAAACCAACAGAAAAATTTACTTAAACATGGCCACGAATTCGAAATAAAGACCTGGCAACAAAGAGTAAAAGGCCATGAATAGTTATATCAATTCATACAACGTAGACCTGTGTCGTGGTGGTAAGACTGTGGCATGCGGATGCTGGTTATCTCGCAGCACGGTCACGAACCGCTCCCTCCCCCGGTCACAGGACCAGCCAAGCTCCCACTCGTGTTTGGCTGGTAACATTGGCATTCAAACTTATCTTGGAGCGCAAAAGTACTGGATTTGGTAGCCATCCCGTCCCACGACTGAGTTCCCCGCCTTGCACGGGGTGAAAAATACGTTTAAAGTTCGTTATTTTCGCGCGTCGATGGCCCCCCCCTTCACACCTCTCGTATTAGAAGAAATCCGATTCAATAAGTAAGCTCACTCTTCAATCCCGCCACTATACTAAGAATGAGCGAAGAGGTCTAAGAAGAATGTGTGGAACTTCTTTCCGCAAAAGATAGTCTTGGTCACACGCGAATAGGCTGTGCATCTCCGTCATGAAAAATTACAAATAGAGCTTACATTTCAGAGAAAGTGAATGAAGCAATAATGTCGATTCTTTGGTTTCGGATTTTTTTCTAGAAAAAAAGGGGAAACGCAACGAGCTCCCCTTGACAATGAGATTACTGGTTAACCGCTCCACCCATTATTCAGTAGCGGAGGTAGAAAATTCGCGCGTCACGAAAGCTAGTGAAGCTTGTCCGTAAGAGGATGCCTAATAAGGCAGTATGTGTGAGCGTCTAAGCAGAATAAGCTGTTTTGCACGCCGTTGTTGACACCCGATCAATGATCTACTAAGTGAAAACTGGACGATTGGTAAGAACGCCTGTGAGGAGAACAACCCCTTTAAGTATGGGCAATAAATTGGAACAACCTAGAAGGGTGTACATCTGCAATGAATCCCCAGGGAGAGTTAAAATTTGTGACCAAAACAACGGAGGTTTGAAACACACCGGTAGTGTAAGCCCGTGCTGCGACAGCGATTGCCTTCAAAATCTTTCGGGCAGCTCCTGCCCGAATGGATAAAACGCTTTGAGGGGAGGCCAAGCTATTGGCTCGGAGACCATGAATGGAATTTCCGGTTTACAGAAAGAAAAACCAGCTAGTAATATCGATTCCTGTCCTTGACGATTCTGCAGCTTCTTCCCCACACCTTTTAACGTATTTCAATAATTATCACAGGCGAATAGAGGATACTAGTATGTCTCTATAGAATATCGCCTAAGCCCGGTACTAAAGTCGCTTAGGACTGCTTTCAAACCATCCCACACACTTATAATTGACAATGAAGGGGCGAGGGGGACGGGAGGGGTGTTTTAAGCTGCAACAACGGAGTCCCAATCGTCCATTTAATCAAAAGTGGTAAGAAGGCACACAAGCAAAATCGATGTTTTTGGAAGTCTTTTAAATTCCTGGTCGGACTCTTACGCGCACAATGAATCATGTTCACTCGGAAACCTGGACTCAGAGCCGCCCGGGAAATGTCAAGTCATTTATCACCCGCGCTAACATGAACACGAGGGTGTTTCGAATGAGGATAAACCAGGACTTTACGAGCAGCACTTTTCATTTCAAGCTTTGGGGAACATGGGTTCCTAGACCTACGCAAGGATATGAAGACCTACGCACGGACATCCTGCTCTATCAGCTGATTTGATATATACAAACTGTGTAAATAACTAAAAAAATACACCATGATAGCTACAGAATGTTACTACCATGGTCGATAATTTCGGATTGTTTTCGGACTGAGTTCAGGCCAGCCCACCCGCTGATGATCGAGAAAGACGGGTTTCTGCGCTGCAACAGCAGGGTCCAAACGGGGTACAGCATAGGGTATTGCTTTAGCCGTAACCAAGATGGTATAAAAGTGGATTAGCGCTAAAAATCCCAGAATGAATAGAAAGGACGAATGCCTGACCATCACAAACGAGCTCGCCCCGTTTGCTGACCTGTGTGGGCTTCAGTTGCCATCGGCATCAAGTAGAGCGGTCAGGTCAGCTGAAGCCACCGACGGGGAGTCTATTTAGCGGTGGTCTCAAACAAGAACCGGTCGTGCATTAAAGGTGAGTCGTTTGTGGTTGTGTTCTATGACTTTCTGGATCCTACTGGTCTGGGACTAGCTTATCTGAGGTTTGAAATGATTTCCGAGGGTAGTTTCACTTTGATTTTTGACTTTTTCCAGGCTCTGACGAAGGCGATAAGGCGCCGAAACGTTAGCCAATAAAACTTTTATACCATCTTGGTTACGGCTAAAGCAATACCCTATAAGAATTCAAAGTATGCCAAGATTCATCGAGAGTCGAACCTGGACACTTAGGGTACAGCATAGTTATGTGAAACCCATAAAAAGGGCGTACTTTTCGGCTGGGGAGAGGGGTCGTATTTGGAGAGCGACATTTCGGCTGGGCGAGAGGGCTCGTTATTGTCCGTGTAGGAGAGAATCGGCGTATTGCGCTTCGAGAAGAGATTGCCCCAGTTAGTTAAAAATTTCCCGGTAATCTGGCTTCTCACAGTGATTCTTCCTGCTTCATATTACTTGTACCCCCCCGCTTCAATGGGAAAATTTCTGCATAAAAACTGCGAAAATTGGTGCGAAATTAAGGTGCGGTTTGGGGAAGGGGGGTGCGTCGCCCCACTAAGACCCTCCTTCGAGAAGGGGGAAGCGTTGAACAATGACAACTTCACACAATCACGAGCTTTCTCTGGGATCCAAAGCGAATACATTCGTGGCTCCAGGTGCAGGGTGCAGCATCGTTATGTGTAAAATGGCGATGTCAAAACGCATCCCTCCAGATTTCCTCTGGTGCGACCCCCGCCCGCGCTCCTTCACCATCCACACCTTACCACATCTCCAACTTTTACCGCCTTCTCAAAAAACGATCCAAAAATTAAACGAAAACAACCAACATGTCTGCACTGTGCTGTCGCTGAGTGTGCTCCGGTGTGTTCAGCCGCCGCTGAGTATGAAGGTGAGAAGGGCGTCTCCAATCAAATTGTGGTTTGATATCCGCAAGAGAATATTCAACCCTCATCAGAACCACGAATCATGACCAAAGCGGTTAAGAAGTGCGCTAATGAGGAATGCACGATAGTTCTCTGTCTCCGCCCAAACGCCCAGCGGAGACTGAATTTTCTAGCCTTATTGGCCTCTTCTGCACGGAGCAAGAGCCGTTCTAAAGCGAAATGCTCCTTAGCCTAGCTGGGTCCATTAACTTACTATGGGAGTTCGACTATTCAGGCTGTTGCGGGTCTTTGGACGGATGATAAGTACAGCTGATGTCATTGCAATCCGACGGAGCGGTGCTACAAGACGTGGAATGAGCCCGCCCACGGCTGCACTCTCTACCAATAGGGGGCGCTTTCAGGCTGAAAAGAACCAGTGACGTACCTCACCACTCAAACGGTCGCGAGGTCAAAAGCAGGACTCCTCTACTCCCGCAAGCCAGTATAGGCAAAATCGCACCGGAACACCTCGACTCCAGGTGGGAGTAAAAATCGTGGCGCGTCCCGGAAACGGACTAATCAACATAAAGTCTGTTTTTTATCGCTTCACTTCCTTGTTTGATATCAAACCTGGGACTCCGACAGCAGGACATGTCCAACGTTGAAAATCCCCAATGAGGGGGTTGTATTTGGTCGCTGTAGGGAGGAAAGTCTTTTGCTTTTGGAGAAATATAGAAATATTCCCTTTCTTATGCACCCCCTCCTCGAGAGCAGTTTTTTGTAGGAGAAGTGGAGAATCTGAAGGAGTCTCTCCGGAATTCAGGTAGATGGTAGATAGGATGGGGCAGGGGCGTACAAGCAGAGCTTCCTAGGGGGTCGTATGCGACATTTTTCCACAACAACAGGGGTGCCCTGGCTGACAGTGGTACATGTCTACCCGTGGTATTTTTTGGAACATTTTATATAGTTACTTTAAATTTAGTTTTTTATCGACTAATTTAATTAATTATAATAGGTTAATTGATTAATTTAGTTTGCGCTACCAAAGTCAACTAATATTGGACCCGAAAGGTCACCTCACTAGGAACTCTGTGATTGGCTGACAAATAAACAAGCGAATGAGCCTTGTGGGAGGAAATAGCAAGAAATATCGAAATAAATAAGGAATAACTGCAGGACAATTTGTAACAGATTTCTATCACAAGTGGCGAGGAGTGATCGATACTAAATGATTCAGATAGTTGAGCGGTTCCAGTAAAGTAGAACGGTAACCAGTTTTTAACGGGAAAACAGTATGAAACTGCTATGCGATGCGCCCGTTGAAGATTAAAACGCAATGACACCGCGGCCGAAGTGTTCGCACTGGGAGGCGGAGATCACAACGGATCCCGGAAGTGATGAATCGGACGTGACGGAGGATTAGCATTAGAATGAACTAGGTACTAGTTATTTAATAGGTATTGATTTGAGATAATCCGGATGGACTTCCCTGCTGACTGAGCGCATGTTTGGAATGCAGAAAACGGAGGAAAAACATTGGTGAAAATTCACTTTCGCCGTCACCACCTGGTTAATCTCCACGGCTCTGCAGGCGAAACGGAGATAGCGAGCATCTAAAGAGGATCGATCGGCGGTTTCAGAAAACAAAAACATCAAGTGAACGCGATCAGCGACACAGCAACGGAACACAATCTTAACACCAGAAACTAATCGATTTTGGGGAACTAACTGCTTTTTGCATTTCAAGAATTGAAAAAAATGATTCTTAGGAGGGGAGTTTGAGAAGCCAAGGCAAAAAGATAACGGATAATGTTCTCGGCGTTAATCTAAGAAATCTAATCTAATCCAAATATTAGTTATTATACTATTTTAATCTATTTTAAGGTGCAGTTCGGCGACGGGGGGCATTTTGCACTTTTGCTTTCTCTCCTCGACGTGTCGAGCTATCTAGACAGCCTCTTTTCGAGCTAATAGATTTTACTATGATGGCTCAACGATCTTGTTCCATCTTCACAAGAATCTCAATTTACGTTACCCAGTACGTGAAAACTGGTAAACCGGAACCAGTGAAGCAATGAAAGTATAAAATGCCCCTCCCGTCGCCAAACTGCGCCCTATTTCAATTAATATGAATTTAGTGAAGGACTGATTTAGAATGTCTGTGAGTTTAGGCTATAGTGGCGGACGCCTCCATGGCGATAAGTGAAGCTATAAGTGACATAGTATCTTTTCACCTTTTTCAACATTTCAAACAATGAACGAAAGTCCGTCGAAACAAGAAAAATGTCTGAAAAGGGCATGGCCTAGTAGCGGAGCATGGCACGGGTATTCAGAAGATTGCCCATTATGTTTACATTACATCTGTGAAAGCTTACCAAAAACGGCCGGATGTCGGTGGATAAGTTTAAGAGAGGCAAATCTTTCAGCAGATCTACTAATAAGAGGGCGGAGTTGTCGGGGGCGGAGTCAGTGTGTACCACTGAATAAAAATCTATTCAACAATGTTTTCGCTGTGATTTGGAAAACAGCTAAAAACTATAATCAGTGCAATATAATGTGATATGATGTGAGTAACGTAGATTTGTGTTGAGGCAATAGGATGTGTTTACGTGGGGACGGGGCGGGTGGTGCTAATTAATTAGCAATTCATCTACCCTTATTCTCCCAGACGAAATTGGTACCAGTTTACCGTCTACGTAGGATAGAAGGCTTGGTTGGCTCGGCTGGGAGGCGATCCAGCTTTTGACCTCAAAACTGCACGCCTGGTAAGCGTGCCTTTTGCCACTGCACTACCTCCACCTCATTATTTTCTTAAACGAATCACGAACTGAAAAAGAAAAACCTATGGCTGTTAGGTTAGAAACAGAAGTCCAAAAGAAGTTGTCAGGGATTCCAATAAGCAGTTATAAGAGTGAATAGCTCAAGCAAGCGTACCGAGCCCCTCCCACAATCGAGCGCTCGTACATTCGGACTGCTTTCTTGTCTCTCAAAACCCTCTCCCTCATGGGAATTGCATTCCATAAATAACGGGCAGCTAATAAATCACACATTGCCGTTAGCCACTGCATGCACAAAATGGGTAACAAACGCGTCCGAGCTTTCTCATAGCTTCTAAATGTGGGTCGGAATGTTAGAGGGAATAGCATCAGTAAAAGCGTCAAACGCTGGAATGTTCAGCATTGATCGCTCTCGCGGGAATGCGCCATGCTTTTGACTTTTATCTTATCGAAGATTTTTGTCAGAAGAATATGGGGCTCATACACAGCAGCGCGAAACCAGAAAAATTGGAACTCGTATGCAAATCGCCGTATGCAAAAGTTCACTTTCCAATAGGCTCAGGGCTAGTTCGCGTATGGAGCAATCACTGTTTCTGAGGCCACCAATCTACTCACAGATGCCATCAAGATTAAACGTCTGGGCTGTAATGTCAAGCTAATTAGACAATGCGCAGGCAATAAATCTCATATTTTCTGAGAACACGAGAATGAAAGACAGTTCGTGGCGAATCGTGGACATTTGATAGAAGGCTTAGTATGAGGCAGCTGCAAAATCACCCTTGTTATGCAGTGAGCGTGAACGCCTTGACAAGAGGGGAGGTTCACAGGGTCGTTGTACTCGATGACGGCAATCGGCTGGCTTTGCTCGGATCAGAGTACGTCATGGGGATACGAAAACATTTCGTCTCTCAGATATGACGTAAATGCGCTGAGCTGGCAGGGGGGGTGCGAATTAGTGTAGAAATCTGCACATACGACAGGGTGTGATTCAGAAATCGAGGTGGGGGCATCGTTTCTCTAAGCGCGACACTCTTAGGGCCATCCTTCAATGGGAGCTTTGGCTTCAAACCAGTCACTTTTAGAAAACAATAGGGGCGGTAAAATGGAACGCCAACATAGGGCGAATGGTACAGGGCTAGAGCTGCCCTAACTGGTTTGATGCTAAAGTGTTGTTTCGAGTCAACTAGCTAGGAATGCTAAAGATGCCATGCCTCTAGTGTCCTGAACTACATCTCAGCCAGCCAGGGCAGTGTAATCTTCGGGATCCCTAGCGAGGGGGCCGTATCTGGTCGCTGGAGGGAGGTGAGTCGTCCGGTTGCTGATTCCTCTATTTTTCCCGTTTCACGTACCTTGTAACCTCCGGCACCGCCCGCCGCCCCCCTGCCTGCTCTTCCCCGCCGCTTGAGGCCGTTTCCTGAGGAGAAAAAGGAGGAAAAGGTATAGGAAGTTGGAAAAATACAAGAAGATGGTTGGTAGGATGGGAAGGGGCCAACCAGAGATGGAAATTTTGAGGGTCCTTTTTTGCGAAATCTCCCCCAAAGCAGGAGGTACCCAGATCTCAGCAATCATGAGGTGCCGCCGCAGTTGTAGCACTAGTTCAAGGGAACCCAAAGAAGATTCCAACTCAGGCCACATTGGACTTTCCCTCTCTCTAGCAACAAGGTATGACCAGAACCCACATACGTCCCCTCCCCCCGTTGACGATTCCACACCAAAGATGTAGACTAGTTGGGGCAGGCATTGTCCCATTACAGAGTCAGGTGGCTTGAACTTGAACTAGAGCACAGCTACCAGAAGAATATGAGCACATTCTCAAAGAGCCTGGCAGTCTCAGGTACGAACGAGTCGATGGCCTAGAAGGGTATGAGAAAGGGAAGCGGACTGATTCAGTAATGTGAGCGATAGCTAAAAACAACTTCGATGCGTGACTTCTTTGACGGCGCTCGCCGAACTGAACACATTAGACATTGGTAGAAATAGGGAGGTTTCAGTGCAAAAAGGGGAAAGATCGAATGATATCAGAAATTCGTGAAGTGTTGACAAGAACCGAAGGTCATCAATGCGGCATTTTTCGGGTTTCATGAAACATCGCTGTGTAATTTACACTGTACTGCTCTACTTTTTACAATTTCGGCCCGGCTTCTGTCGGAATTTGCCCCTGAGGAGTAGACTGCGGCGTAAATTCCCACCCAGAAATACAGTCGCCATCCAGGCAGTTGATTAGGCGGTCGTCAAAGGGTCGCAGACGCGGCTGCAGCAGCGACCGCGTACGCAGGAACTGTTGGCGGCGATCAGCTGTTTCCGGCCTGGTTTAGTCATTTTATCCATAAAGAAAAAACA
>MU941191.1:0-14260 GCA_036418165.1 Cooperia oncophora
GGGGAGGGCTGGTAGGCGAAAAAGACATTTTCACATTCTCAACCCTACGTTCTCTTTACGAAATATTTTGTGGGCTATGTTCTATAAACACGATTATTTTTCGCAGTCACTTCCTACACTTTAGTGACCGATGCTACGGGTGAGTGGGTAACAAAAGAACCACTTCCTCTGAAGAATCATTTTCAGAAGTATCTCTACAACAATCCTCCTGCTCCGAATCATACCGCTGGTGCTACTCCTCAGGTAGGCGAACAACAACCTCCTTTCTATTATATGAAGTTTCTAGCTCCAATAGTCACTTAGTTCCGACCGTAGCCGGCTGACAGTGCCTTTCCATTCAAATCAATTATATTCCGTCCCAATTCACCGGCCATTGTACCCTTGGGTTCATGCCGTTGTAGACGACCTGTCATTATAGCTTTACAACTACGAAGTGCTGGAAATCTTCATGGCAAATAACAAGGATCAGTACGTAGAGATCGAATTGGGTCCGCACCAGCAATGGCTCTGCCTTCTCCTCGATGGCGAACGAAAAAGCTTCAATGAAGGTATTAATGTGATCAGGGAAATGCGGGGTATGCTTGTGACTCTAGTACCCTCTTCCACTTCTTACACCTGAACCATTATTTATTTAATTATTGCTTGTGTAATACATAGTACAATTACCTGCAAGGTGGATCCTTTCCATTTGCCAGCTAGACTGGTAGCTTTGGGAATACGCCACTTTGAGAAGTAGAAACTGTAAGGAAATGAAGCTTGAATGTTAAGGTGGCTGGGTGTTCTCTAAGTCCTTACTTTGTCCACCTCATGCATGGAATGGTATGCTGATATCGTCGCAGTCAGTCGGGGCGGTATCAGCAGGGACAGAGTGAAGATGCCCCATCGGCCTTCTCTACCAATATAGTAAAAGCCTTCTCGTTAATGATTGATTCAGGGAAAAATCCTCATTCCCTTTTTATACCGGCCCCTACTTGATTGTGAAGCATAGATTTAATTTTACAAGGTGTCTTCATCTAACGTTGTTTCATAGGAACTTTCGCGCCTTTATTGAACTATTCCGGACCCCAAAAACTCAAAAAGAGTTGTCAAATAACGCTGAAAACGTGCCTATAGATGTATATGCGATTGCGCTGATCAACACGAATATACACATCCGTCGATGCGCTGGCGGAAATTTCGCGCGCCATTATGCGCACGTCCTTGGCGCCACCCTTTTCTCACCAAAAATGATGAAATTGCCCTACGGAGAGGTTAATCGACATCCCTGCTCACGAACTATCACCTGGCTTCGGAACGCTAGCGCCACTTTGCGCCATTACTGCGCCAACCCATATGGCCCGCCAATTGGCGGTCACGCCTGGCGCCCAAATAGCGTTAACCGCCAGAATGCCAGTGTCAGGATGTAAATCGAAAGCACATCAAGGCCTAAGTAACCCCATCCTGAAGCTTTTCATCAACTTTGGTTATGAAAAAAGTGGTGGGCGCCAAATTGGCGCATAATGGCGCCAGATGACGCCAGCGCTCGAAACGAATGTGATATTCGTGATCAGGACATCGAATTACACCTATAGGCAACGTTTCAGCGAAAAATTTTTTTTTCAGTTTTTGGGGTAGGAATAGTTCAATAAGTGACACGAACTTTCTTCCACTCTTCCGCAGAGTGAATATCTACAATTGTCTGTGTGGAATCGGATTGACGGTAACAAGTGGATTGGTGAAGCAGATATTCCATTCGCATATCTCCCGGCCAGTAAGTTTTGCTGATCAGGAGCGCCTGCTGACTCGCCGTAGTTCAAGTTCTGCTGAATAAAAGCAGGCGGGGCATCAATTATGTTGGTCATGGCCTCACAAAAGAAAAGAAAAAGAGAAGCAAGAAGATGAAGAGAGGAAAAAAAGCGCAGGATCTCTCGTTCCTACTGTTTGATTTTATAGTTGTTTGCTCAGATGTATCACGAATAAACGCCTACGAGATTCATAATGAGAATGACACAACAGTGTATGAGGCCATGAATCCGACTCCTTACGGAAAGTATAAGGTATGTTTGGAGTGCTCAGTTCTGCCATCAGTGTGTTTGTGAATATATGTGAATATGAATGTATGCATCTGTATAATCACCTCCGAAGAAGGTTGTTTTCCATGCTTGACGGGTCGCAGCTGCTGTAGCGTGCCACTTTCTCCCGCTCAAAGGCAGACGGGAAGGCGCGAGCGGGGACATGATGCCGGCTACCGACGCTCCATAACTACAGCCTGCGCCATCCCCGCGGGCAGTGCTATGAAGCACGGCCAACTCCCGTTTTTTTGGGTCCCCCCCGTTTACCGCTTCTTGTGTACGGCTTGACGGCAGCACATGCCGGAGCTTTGGCAGCCACGTTCCCACTCAACCTGCGCTAGGGACCGTCTTCGGAGGTGAGTGCACAGTTTGTCCTTAAATCGATCGGGCCTGTAGAAGCGCCAACAACAGTAACAATCGGCCCCTGAGTTGCGCTTCGAGTCGCGTTTCAAGCTACACAGTTTCAGGGTCCGGACTTCCATCGCCTGAGCTACTTCGTAACCTTTGACCCATTGCTCATCATTGCTAAAGAATACTTCGATGAGTTCCGGCCGTATCTGGACAGTAGGTATGGTGACCTATGGGCTGGCCATTACTGATACACTGAGTGATTGATGATTTTCACTAGCATTGATTTTCCTCATCGTTTTATCCATCTGAAGTCTGTTTGAGTTCACTCCATTCTAAATTCCGGTCATTCTGATGATGTCGTTTATTTTTTTTCTCTTTTTGTGGGGGTGGAATCTCTCGAGCTCATGGTACACAAACTTTATGTACATACAATCTTTATACGGAAAAAAAGAGAATAAAACCTCGCTTGCGAGTGAAAATTGAACAACAATTCAAAGAGACGATCAACCCAACGTGATTATCGGAAGGCCTCATTGTCATGGTCTTCTGATAAGCTGATGAGACTGATCCGCTCATTACGTTCTGGGATTTATGTACCCCAATAATGTCGAAGTTCAGGCTCTCAAGTAAGATTTGCTCGTAGATGTTGCTACTGTAGGAAAAGTGGGCGATGACGTGCAAGTAAACATGCATCTCTCACTGCGTTTAAAACGATTCTCCTAACGGAATCCAGAATGACTACGTCAGGGAGGACGTGAACCCGCATTTCGCGCTTACTGAGCGAATGTCTCATTGGTAACGCTGAGTTCTCTCCTACCATTTCAGCTTGGTTATAAGGCGTGCTCGTGGCGTAACATATGGTGCTCTCGCCTGGAATCGTGAAAAGGGGGTTCGAGTCCTGCCTAAGGTCCGTACTTCTGCCCATAAACCCAGCTGTTTTGTGATGTGTACAGTCGTGATAACGCCACACAACCACTTATTGTTAGTACTCAGGTGCGTTGATAAAGGCGACTGAAGATTTAAACGATAGAGCAGCGGGTTTCCTTATTCTCAGCTTCACACAAATGTAATTTCGAAGTGCATCACTGAAGATCCATAGAAGATAAGCACCGATACCGGCGTAAATATCCCTGAAACAACATTGATTGATTGATCTGCATGTCTGCGAAGCAGAGCATTCTGCGAACCAGAATGTGGTTAAGAAAATTTGAGGTGAAGTTTCCACGCACAAACCAGCCTCTCATACAGTCCACATCTCGGAGATGGAGAGGGCGTGGCTGCGTTCTTTAGTACATTATGGTGTAGGACCTTATCGTGGAATATTTCCTTTTAGGACTACTATCGTCCTGCCTTCAACTATACCTAGAAAACATGACTGCAATTCCCCAAAAAGGCAAACGTTCGTTCAGGAAAGCGCTTTCGTAATGCATTCTCACTGAAAGTCGCACTCAGCTTCTTAGCGTTTCCAAGTGAAGCACCCAGAACGCCCTCACTCTTCCGTGATATGCTTACTATATATACACTGCCAGACAAACCGACAATTCAAAAAATGAATTCCATGAAATAGACGTTGTCTAAAATAATCTACTCGTTTCAGCGAACTCTTCCAAAACTTGAAAGGAAACAAACTAGTTGCATTGTCCGATCTCTCTTCCGAGATAGGGAAGTGCACAAGCGGATTAACGCTGCTCATCCCCTACATTGATGTTTATATCAAGAAAGTGGTGTATCAACTCAATATTACTAGTGGTTCGCGTGCGACGCTGTGCCTCAGAGTCCTTGAACTATCCGGTGTAAATTCTCGATGTGACCGCCAGCGCTCACCTTCAGTCCGGGGTCCACGAAGAAAATATCGGTCTTTCCATTCCAGGTACTCCGGTCCATACCATCAACCCGCGCCTTGGCGACTGCGGTGAAGATGATGTCCTACACCGTAGCGACGTTGCCGCAGCTGCTCAATGTTGGGGGTCTTCCAGATCGAAAGTACTGGTCTCCAGGTAGCTATCCATGGATGACTCCACGCTAGAAGTTTCGCAGCTCGTCCATGTTCTGACTTTTGCCCACAACTCAGCATTCTCGTAATAGTTTCGCTGCTGTCTGGAGGTGACATGTTTTCCAAAGGGGTCTTCTCCAGTCAGGCTGCGACTGGAGATGACTTCATTTGGTGTACATGAAGGTGATGGGCGAGAGCCAGCTCCTGCTTATCGAGGAACATCTTGGGTATCTTCCGCCCTGGTACTCGTATCCACGTCCTCTGTCTGGGCTGCGAAAACTTTGCTGATATGTGACTCGGTCAAACTGTCTTTTTTTAACCCCCTCTGTAAATCGAACATGTGCTCCATTTCAAGAAGAATTCTACGAGGGCGAACGCACACTCCTTTATCGCTTCATATCTCAGGGAATATGACAAGACATTTGCGCCAATCTCATTCATTCTGCAAATAATCTCTCTCTCTCACTCCCTCTCTCTCTTTCTCTCTCTCTCTCTCTCTCTCTCTCTCTCTCTCTCTCACCCAAAAGCAGTGTAGAACATGTAGAAGACTTCAGTCGACAGATGAAATATCGGGAAGATGAAAATTTTCACACAAACGAATAGAAGTAGTAGCATTTGAACGGCCACTGTAAAGCAAGCATTGAAAAGCGGTGATGTACAATCAAAGTTCACGTTTTTGATGAATTTTCGCTTAATACCAGATACGACCCGAGACCAAAAAAGCCCTCCCCTCCCCATGACCAAGTACTAAACCCTGGATAGGATTCTCCCATCTATCCTATATCCTGTAACTGGCCACCTTACCATGCTTTCGTATTCTTTCCTTTATCTTCTCTTTTCTTTCGTTTGCTGTTCGTCCCTGTCCCAACCATGTTCCCATCCCCTGTCCATGTATGAACCCCGTCTGAACTTTTTATTTGTATAACAGCGTGCCTTTCTGTCTTTCTTTGTGTCTTCCTGTACTCTTTCCTACTTGGTTGCTGTCGTTTCCGCTGCAGACGCTGGGGCGTGACAGGGAACTGGATTAGGTGCAGCGCCAGCCCGTTGGTTTCCCTTTTCCCCTCTCACTAGCTCCTTACGGCTTATCCTGACTGGTTCCTGACTGTTCTTTTGATAGAAAAAGGCAAAGAAAATGCAAGAAAGATCTTACTGTTAATGAGTTGTACTGACCTATCCAAGAAGCCAGATGGAGTAGTCGTAAATTCTTTTTCCTTGTCTGTTTCGATTTCCTCTCATTGTAAGCCCTCGAGCTGCGGCTCTAAATTCTGAGAGGGTTTACTCGCAAAACATTCTTTTAAAATTCTGGGTTGATTACCATCCTACGAGAATATAGGACTGAGTCTTGATCGCTGAACTTAGAGCCTGTTTTTCTCTCTAAGGCTATTTGGCCCACTTTTAGCTCTGGATACTAATCTTTATCCTTTCAGCGACCTGGTAGCAAGCATGACATTGGTTGCTTCAAACCCTTCCACCAATGACGTTGGCAGCCACCGTCCGCTGCCAGGGAACGTCGCACCGCTTTCAGTTTTGAACGGCCACTCTGCCCACCTTGTTTGCTGCGGTTGGCGTTCCGGTGGGGCTAAGCTTGGCGCAGCATCCGCTTCTTCTCTTTTTTTACGGCGCAGCAGAAGCTGTATTTCATCGTTCGTATCATCGTTTTCCATCAACTGTTGCCTTTTGCTTGCTTCAAGTACTGACGGAAAACGGACAGGCTGCGTGCCGAACCCAGCCTCAGTAGCACGCCATTTAATCCGCAGCAAGCAAGTCTGTGCACTCTTCCCCTCGTTAGTGCGGATTGCAAAGGGCACTGCAAAACAAAAACCGAAGTGCTTCTCTGAATTTCACAAGCGAAGCGGCTTCTTCTGAGTTTCCATTAATCAATAGAGAAATGAATCGTGGAGGAAGAGAGAAGAAAAAATCCATTCGAAAAAGTGTATGTGTAGCAAGAGAATCGTCCGGTGCAGCTGGTGGGCGTGGCCTGCGACATAATTGTGTGTCACTACCAAGAATAACATTATTAGATTTTCAATCATTGATGAAACCTGCTAAATATTGCATAATGTACGCTGTAGTAAATCAATTTGCTCCAGTCGCAAAGCTATCGGCTAGCAATATGTCACAGTCCGCTCATCATTGCAGACCGGTGGGGCGCGGGTGAGCCGGGCCAGCTGCGTGTGACTCGCTGATGACTGCTTCAAGACGATGACAGTCGCGTCCACCGAGTCATTGCAGGACGCCGCGCGGGTACATCACTCCGCCCCACCGTATCAGCAATGATGAGCACCTATACGTAAGTGAGCCGCTGAGTCATTCGCTGCGCGACGCGCCGCGTGCTGTGGCGCTACCCCGGACGATTCTGTTGCACGTCTCCCCGAAAAGTGGCCGAAAAGTGTGCGGTCGCTGTATATGCTGGAGCGTGTCAGGAATGCTGTTTCGCACGGCGCCAGTCCATCCTCTCACCAATTTCAAGTTGGTGGAGAAGGGCTGACGCCAAGCCATTGCCCTCCCCCCTTCCTGTCTTACCCGAGACGCTCCAGCATCTGCAGCAAAACGATTAAATGTCTCATCTTGAGCGACAACGTAGCCCTTTCTCTCTCGTTCAGCCTATTAATCCAAAATGATGACTTGACCGTGCTCTACTAAGCGATCTGGACACGCTTCTATCTATAAATTGTTTTTTGTCAGGCACTTATAAATTATCACAAAGCCAACCTTCCACTGAACATGTTGTCTTCTACGCAATATGAAAAACGCATAGCAGTATGCTATTGTCAAGTATACGCAATTAGCCGTCAGACAGACACCAGCAACCAAGAAGTAAATGTCTATATTAGCATTGCTGAAAATACAATACTTGTATACGGTTACGTACAGAATGCACAGTCCTCATCATTGCGGACCGGTGGGGCGTGTCAGTGCGGTTGCGTTTGGCGCGGTTCCAAAGATCGTATCTGCACCTACGTTTGTTTGAAGCGGGAAGTGACATCTATGTTATTATATACTTCTACGTTTTCTACCACTTAGTCGGTTTTCTCGTTTGTTAGTCGTTCTTCTACCGACTTTTGTGTGTTGAATTACGCTGTTTCACTAAAAGGCGTGAGAACGGCTTTAGACAATGTGCAACACCTCATACTGGCTGATCACACCACCGGCCCGGCAATGATGATGGATATTAACGACACATATGGGCGCACGGTGAGAGCAGGACCATTGTGGTCTAACTTCCGCCTTTTTTGCTCATCTGCGCTCGTATTGAGGCTCAGCAGAAAAGAATCAATGAAAACTCGCCCTGATAAATCTTCCGACAAAGACGCTTTTGATTTGAAGCTAAGACCGCTTCAAATCAAGCAGGGTTAGTTAATCAACATCTGGTAAATGAGAACGAGTTGTTGAGGCAGTTTCTTTGTCATCTACTTTGGGACTGGCAGCGAATACAGCAGCGGAAGAAACTTGAGTTTTGCCGCAGCAGTGGTTCACATCACCTCAATTCATTCAGTCATCATGTCCGGTAGAAATCGCCTTGGGCAGTATATGAGAATCAGGGCTGCCACATGGTCATTATGAAGGACGCGCAAATATGAGATTGTCACAGTTCTACGCTGTGCTAACAGCGGATCGATTGGTGAAGTTCTCAAAAGAAAAGCGAGGAAGGTAAAGTACAGCGCTCACGTTCATTTGATGATCGGCGCCCTCTCTGGATATCAAAGCCCTCCCCATGAGGATGCAGTATGTACTAGTACCTCAAACCGAGGGATAGCGCCGTTCGCTAGTGAAGAGACCGCCGCCTCGCGCACCTGGCTGGCCGGGCGTTTTTTCTGCTTTTTTCTTCACTACTGGGTCACGTATTATATGAGCTCCATAACTCATTATTCTTGAAAGCGGGCTCAGCCTTTAAAGGCTAAGCCAAAGCAGTTATGGCAGCCAGGTGGGCGGGGCGGCATCCTCTTCACAAGCGGGTGGCGCCATCCTCTCGTATTTTTGAGCTGCGAAATTAGTACATCCTCCACCCTTGTCGACAAAGCTACGGTATCTAAGGAGGTGTAAAAAGAATGAAAAAATGAACGCGGGCGCTGCCTAAGCGGTGCAATGTGCCATGTCCCAAGCAATCGGATGAACGGTCAGGTCAAGTACCACGAATGTTGACTCGTGCGTGATGCCGAATTGGAACGTTTTTAAATACACCCCCTCCCATAATGTCTGCCAGTTAGTGACAAATCTGAACTACATCTCGATTCCATCCTCCGAAGTATCCAAAACTTCCCACCCAATTCATGCGCTTACTCCTGAGGTTCAGCGCTTGCAACGGATAATTGAATCACGGCAGAAAACGCGACACGCCTTAGGAACAGCGCTCAGAGAAGGTTGGCGTTTTGCTTATGGTTATAAGACAGCCCGCGATCAAGTGGCTCGTGGTCGCTTTGCTGTGCAAGTAAGTCCTAGCCTCCAAGGGACCTTTTTAAAAAGAAAAAGGAAAAAAATACTGGGGGGTTTCCCCTTTCGCGGACTCTATTGGCGGACGCGTGAGGGCTGCTACGCCGTTCCAATAGTGCTAGTAACTCCTCCTCTGTCGCGGACCGCCTTTTACTTTGCGTAGATGTCCTCAGCGACGGGGCACGTCACTTTGTTCTTAGTTGGGGCGGCGGGCATTGCTAATGCCCCTGGATAATTCTGCTCTCCTTCATTACAGTTTACTCATTGGAGGTATATACATTCAATTCAACCCATTTCGCGAGGTGAAACGCGTAAAAAACACGAGTGACGCAATTTTCGTGATGCAAAACCACGACGCACAAAAGGTGCGCTACCGTAATCACAAATTCAGACACCGTGTTGATAAAATTCCTTTTTCCTTCCCAGAGTTTTTCCTCTGCGTTTTTGTTGTTTTCTTTTTGTATTCTTTCTTTTGCACTGGATGATATCAACTACTGCGAGATGTGATAGAGAGACTTGTGAGCTAGGGGTTGCACAGAGACCGCAGGGAGGTGTAACTGTGAGGGAGCGATTTTGTTTATGTTGTTCTGGAGAACGCTTCTTGCCTGTTTTCTTCTTTGGGAGATTACTTATCAGCTGCTGTTTCATAATTGGAAAGCAGCTATCCATGAGACTTTTATCGCGGGAGCTGTCTTTAAACCCCGTGGCACCATACAATTCACGGGATTAATACGCACTTAAGCTAAGACAGGATTCGGCCGCGCGTCCCTGAAGCTGACGCTGTGCAAGACAGCCTTTCATCTAGGAAGGCGTCCTGATAGCGTCTTACAAAGCTCAACATACGCAACCGACGCCCCTCGCCCCCTCAACAATGTCCGACGCACCTCAAGCTCGTATGGTGCTCATTTAGATGACAATGTCAGCGAAGGGATTGACATGAAGCGGTCGCGGAACTATATGGATGTGAGTACGTATCTAGCGTAACGTGCCGTTTCATTCCCAATACAGCACTGCTACCGATTTTAGACCGCGTGCATATTTCGTGGCCGTATGCCTCAACGCGCGTCGCCGAAGGCATCACTGGTACTAATTGCTTCAGCCCGGTTCAATGCACTTTCTATTGTCTTTATCCTCTGAGCATACCGTATGAAACCTCAGAGAAGTCTCTGATGTCAAGATAATGAGAAGGCGTTCGGCATATTCCTCTATAATGGGTTTTTTCCTTCGAGGCGTGAGCAGGACTTTCCTTTCGTCTATCACCTGTACTGCCTTGGTCACGCAAGAGGAGTGGCTGTCCGATCAATATCTCTAAACGCGGCACTGTATCTGTATGGGGTAGAGAAGAAGGCTGGCGCCTAAGAACAGAATTTAAGGGTACAAGAACATCTCCATAGTCAAAAGAAATTCAACAACTTTATGACCTGACTCGTACTTACTTCATAATTTTCGGCATAATCCCTCCACTTTCTGTTGGGACTAGTGATAACTTGTGTTAGTGCAGGATGTGTAACGATGGCGATAAAGGCTCTGGTATAATTTGAGCAGCACGCTATCTCAGTCGGTAAGACCTGACCGACAACTGAAAAGAGCTTTATTAAGGAATTTTAATTTTTCGGTGATAGAGTGGGTTCTACGGCTTTCCGCAGTGACTGCCCACCTGATGATGCCGGTGATGAAAAAGGATGGCTGAGAGAACATTCGTAGCCAGTAGCCGATTGTTGAACTGCTTGCATGATGGCTTAAAAATTTAAATATAGATTGGAAGGGAAGCTTTGTCACTATTGCGACTTTTTCTTTTTTATTTTCCCAGCACAATATACAGTGGGAACTAGTTAACAATATAGTTAGCCACATGATTGCTTCCCTAATGGGCCAGGCGTACATTCCCTCTCCTTCCATAACCTGAAGGGGCTGTATAGTACAGTAACGCACGGCCATCTCGCTTGGTGCCATAAAGTTGCGCCCCCCCCCGTGAGAGTTTTTCTTTGGCTAAGAACCCTTAAATGGCGGAGCAGGCCGGAAGTCGTAGGGCAACTACGGTTAGGTTAGAAATGATGAGCGGGGACTGAATTGAGCAAGGCGGGGACTGGTGTCCCAGCCTTGCTCCTCAATTCTTTAGCAGGTCTACATAGCAGGCATGCGGTCTCGCGTCGTGCACGAAGAGTGCCCGTACGCCTAGACGTCCGGTCATTTTTCTTTCCTACATTATTTTCCACTCGTTTCAGAAGCGAGCGACACAAGTGGTAGGCTGGTGATCCGCGTGCTTTCTTACAGGGGCGTTCATTTGTGCGGCGTCCTCTCGCGTCTCAGCGAGCAGCAGCATTAGAAGCTTCCCGAACATCGGTGCGTTGTAAAGCACAGAAATCCTGTCTACACATCTAATCAGAAAGCTACTGAAACTCTCTTCCTGATGAGGGCAGAGAAGGGAAAGATTGTCGAGGGTCTGCCCTGGATGCACAGCGTGCCATCCGCCATAGTATGAGTGATCCATCGAGCCAGTACTTTTGGTACGGACGGCTGTCAATTTGGCACATCCGAGTCTTGTGCGCAAGAATGTGGGTGGTAAGCCTTCTGATCCCTCTAGGAATGGTGATACTCTTCGCACCTTCGTGGTGGCCGACCCGCAGACCCGAGGTCTGTCTTTCGAGGAATCGAATCTCTTTACGCGAAGCGAGCGAACCAAGGCGGCGCGGCTGGCTGTTGGTAGTGGCATCCCTCCGGCATGCCTGTGATGTCTGTGGGCAAGCTGTCATGGTTCCAGTGCTGCAGGGCCCCACGACTAACATGATGTACGGCCCGAATGATACTCCACTGACATCGTAATTTCGTAATTAGACCTAGGAAAGAGCAGGCGCCCTCACACACCTCTTGCAGGAAATCTCTTGGAATGTTCTACAAAGCATGGCGTTTACCTCATGTTCGTGCATCGAGAATCAGAAATTGTAAGCTTTTCAAAAAACGCGGACAGTACTTTCTTTCCAGCCTAAGTATTTCATTCCATTTGTAACGCAGGGATATGGGGAAGATTCGCGCAGCAAAGAGCCACACCTTCAAACAGCTTACCAGTAGACCAAGCTATGACAAGTAGACGTAAGCATACGACACGCCAAATTCTAAATAAATACATTCCATCCATCCCCATTGCGGTAAAACTGCACCAAAGTAGTTGTTGAGAAGGGAGTTCATGAAACGAGCTTTGTGATAGTATGTCAAGCTCCTCAAAATGGATGTATGCGTCCTAGACTGCGTTCATACTTTGTAGCAGCGTCCACCAGCGACCACTAGCGACTATCAACGTTTCGAGCGTCCACCAGCAACCAGGAGTAGGGAGCATGGGGAAGTAGGAGTGACACACAAATCGGTGTTAGAGTATGTGCCTTGTGAACTGTAGTGGCGTGTGCAACCGCGACGCAACTACTTACACAGGTACTGGGCTTCTGTCGCTGGTGAACGCTGGTAGACGCTGCCGGACTAGTCGCTTCCGGCCACTTGTGGACTGGTGAACGCTGACGCAAAGTATGAACGCAGCCTTATTGAACTGGTTCCATGTTCTTCGCCTTACCAATATCGAGATTCCTGGTCGATTTATACACAATGTGTAGAACGAACTCGTTAGGTTGGGAGCCTTCTTTACTTTAGCATGAATCATGAAGAATACGAGCACAATGTAGAAGGGCACCGTAATCAACCAGTATACAAAGAAGATTTTTTCAAAAACAAATACAAATTACTGGACTGAGTGGAATCTCTCCGTCACTCATACTCTGAAAGCAGGAGTGAAACATTACTTGACAAACGTACTGAGTATATATTTACAATCTAGTTTCTGCAGGAGGAAAAGATCGTCCTTTTCTAGGCTAAATCCAACAACTTAAGTGGCAACTGGATCTTATTTCGCTGGAGCTGAAACACAAAAAAAGGTAAGTGAGCGCGCGGTGACTATGGACGAAAGGTTTTAGAACTATTTTAGTCAAGTCAGTGAAAGCAGGTGTAGTTTCAGTAGAAAGTGGATGTCGCTCACGATGAAATCCCTTGGGGCAGAAAAGGTCAGGAGTATGAGAAGGGTCTGCAGGTTCTGCAATTTCAATGAGCTGTGTCAAGCACTTGATTTTCTCAAACTGCCAGGGATAACTACAACCACGCCTGTTGTGATGAAAGTATGCCTCGAGGATTTGTGCAGAGCATGCGCTTTTCTGAGTAGAGTATGTATATTTCCCTTTGTCAAACTCTTAATTTCTGCTAATAGAGTACTTTATCTACACACACGAAGAAATCTGGGCTTTGCCAAAAGTAGAACGTCTCCATAGAGAAGATAATGAAGATATCGAATGCCGCTTATGACCTAACTTGTCTATGGTAATTTTTTCCTCCTTTTGAACTTGCTGGCAAAATGGTATCCTTTTGCTCTTTTGAACTTTGCTGGGCAAAATGACGTTTTTTTGTGCTCTTGAATAATTAAATTTTTTTCTAGTTTCAAATTTGTGGAACAATCTGAGCTCTAAGTTAATTTTGAACCGTGTCGCCTACTGGCCGCTTCAAATGGCTTCTGGTCTTACGCTGGGACACCTGTGTGATTCTACTGTTTTCGCGAGCATCCATTCTGAATTTCATGTAGGCATCGCAAACACCTTTGGGACTTCCTCAGGTATGTACTGTCACCGCCTACTATACTACACTTTGATGACAATTATTTAGTTGTCGCGTTTGTTCTTGGAAGTTCTGATCTGAGATCTCAAACTTCGTAGGGCTTGAATTGAAATTTGTTGGCACTAGAACATGGTGGAATGTCCTAGTAGGTCCTACTGGTAGGATTCAGGAGCGCATACGTTTATTGCTCTCCAACAAGGACCTTCAAAAAGCATCGCCTCTTATGGACCATTGTGTAGTGGGAATTCGTGGAAGGACGCAACCCATGAGCCCATATTCAAAACGCGTCCAGGAAAAGTGTATAGAAGTCCGCCGGACTACGCCCAGCTCACCTGACTTTCGACCTTGGCAGAACCTTTGCTTCCCTGATCTTCCATCCAGCTCCAGCTGAACCTATGTTCATCCTACTTTCGTAAAGTCCAAGTCTCCGAGGTGTGTGAAGACAATTCCCACGATCAAGTGTTACGAGTAGTTGGTGCTCAGTCATGAACCAGTGGCCCATAAGTAGCTCCTCAGTAGAAAAAAAGCGAAAAAAAACCTCGGAACACCCTAAACACAGACCCCCCCCCCCCTCAGCAAAGGGGCGGCGTCTTGGACAAGTATGTCGGACGTGAAGGACATTGATGCATTTACTCCTACGATGTCCGCGCAGCACGTGTCGCGCGCGGCGCTTCTAGAATTCTGCCATTTTTGATGATTGCGCTCTCCATGGCGATTGTAGCGCAAAGCTTGAGCCGTGGGACCGTGGCATGAGCGCCAGGCAATTCCTGGCCGAGCGATGCGATAT
>MU941195.1:0-11987 GCA_036418165.1 Cooperia oncophora
ATATTCACAATAAACTAGTCAATGATATATTCCCCATTGTTTCTTACAACCTCCTCCCACCGATCAGCCAGCTGTTCAATGCCTTCTCGGTAAAAATCCATACATTCCATATTACCAACCTGAAAAACAAGGAAATCAAACGGATTTTCAAAATAACTGCACCGCAGTGTTATAGAGCACGAAATTTGCTATCAGAGCATACAAAACACATTAGCGAAACATTCAACTATTAGCATAAAATTCGTGGAAATCGGGAACGCTAATTCTCATCGACCTCACGTTCCGTAATGATAACCTGAAATTAACAGAAAGTAAACAGCTCTGGAGAACAGATTTCCATTGCAGTGCTACAGAGTACGACGAAACACTCAACTATTAGCATAAAATTTCAGGTGGAACAGACGTGAGCCTGCCCAATATCGGCGAGGTGAAGGTTGGTAACTTTGAAAATTCTTGAAATTCGTTCCAGAGCGTCCTAATAGCTCAACCTTTTCCAAATGTATGGAGCAGCTTAAGCGATTTTAGCACTTCGAGTAGACGTAAATAGAGGCAGTTGTCGAAGGTGCTAATTTTCGCCGACTTCACTTTCAACTTCAACGACTGAAAAAATCACAAAAATTATTCCCTCAACCGAAGCTTTTTGATAATCTTATACTATATCTTATAATCTTATACTACGAGAAGTTTCCTATCAGATGATATCAAGCTTGCTTGCAAAACATTTCACTTTTGGAACAAAATTTTCAATTGAAAAAACGCCATTACTTATGTGCCAACCCAGTACTTGTGTATGTTTGTGTTGTCACCTGAAGTGTCGAGACTGTGAGATATTTCGTGGCCAATAATGTGCCCAACACGGCCGAAAATGACGGACCTGCAAAAGGGAACATTAGACTTTTTGCGACACTGTGAAAGCTGGAGAAGGACTTTTAACTGGAGCTGGAGAAGGACTTTTTTGAAGGCATTAGGCACAATAATTTGGAATTCTGAAATGGTAGCAGGGGTGCTAGATCATGGGGAAAATGGCGAAAAAGCGAAGTGAAACGGTCAAAACCTGCAAAAGCTCTTGCTCTACAAGCCTTCGAATGCAATTCCGGACGTGCTCCCCGTTGGCATCGAGAGACGGATGTACTCATATACTCATGCAGCGCCGCAGTCGCTATCAGTCCCTTCGCATCATATTGTTGTTCGCAAACGGAGCAATACGCGCATCAGCACCGGTGGTACAAGTAGGTGGGCGGGCGCTTGGGCGTTCGGGTCGATATGTTGCAGCTTGATAGGGATAGGTCGCTGTAAGGGTACGTTCCCATGAGAGGACGCCAGCGAGCTTCTGCTCGACGTGTGATTCTGTTTCTGATTGGCATTAATCTACATGGCTTCGAGGTCGATGTATCGTGCAACTGCTTGTCAAGCGTTAATCACTGTCCATATTAATGAATCAACTTTTGAAAAAGATGGTTTAGATTCAAGGACACATTGGTACGCTCACACATATTGAGGGTGTATGTGACGCCCCCCAGCTGTTAATGTGTGGTGGTTTCCCCGCCCCAAACTGCACGGGGTTAAAGTACAGGGCCCGTGGGAAGTCTAATTCGTCCATGCTCCGCCTCCGCAACTTGCGGCGCGGACTCCCTCTGTGCCAACAGCCGTTCAGCGGCGCGTATCCGCGTGCGACTCTTAGCACTTTGCCAAGTCTTGTAATTGCGCGTTGAAATATAATTAGAACGCAATTTTCTAGTGCGTTTAACATTTTAGGAGCTGCAAAAGAACGAAGATGATGATGAGGAGGAAAAACAGCCAGAACTCAAGAGCAACTGTGCTGCTTCTGCAATTATCCCTCAGAGGCCGCGCATTCCCACAGAACATGACAATAAAAACGGCCTAAGCGTCCCACTCGTTAGTTTAAAATATTTCTATGGCTTTGGAGCTGGATTCCGCCTGATCGCAGAAATTAAGACGCGATTTAAATTAAGTTGCATTTCCTTAATTTTTTCATTTTTGTCTTACATCTACTTTCGTTGTTCTTCATTTCTAGCCTTTGTCATCTTCATCACTCTCTATTCGGACCTTGAAGCATAAGCAACACCTCAAATGTTATTCGCATCAGGAAATTGACATTTCTGCTGTATTAAACTAACGAGTGGGACGCTTAGGCCGTTTTATTGTCATGTTCTGTGGAAATACGCGGCCTCTGAATGATGTGGCAAAGGCAGCACAGGTGTTATCATCTGGATGTAGCCCCTCAAGTCATATGCTTCGGTTCTTATTTTGCAGCACCTAAAATGCTATCCGCATCAGGAAATTGCGTTTTACTTGTATTCCAAAGGGCAATTATAGGACTTGCCAAGAAGCCAAGAGGGCCGCACGCGACACGCGCCGCGCCGAACGGCTGTTAGCATAAACGTTAGGCGGAGCATGGACAAACTAAATGTTTCCCGCTCCCTGCACTCTAACCGCTGCAGTTCGGGCTGTGGGGAAACCCCGACCACATCGACACTCTAGCGGTCGCTAATAGTCACATACCACCTCAAGTGGCGCGGTGCGTAACCATGGTTTAATAGTACTCCACGTTGTTTCCTCGGCATTGATGCAGACACCCCTATTTTCAATACGGAAAACGGCCGGCTACCGCTAAGAAATGTTGCAATCCAAAACTGTAAAGGTTTGGGGATACCCCTTTCAGTGCATAATAATGTGTTGATGATGACGCCGACATTTTGAGGAGTTATTTCGTAATGAAATTGAGCTCAACTAAGAACGCCATTACCTTGGAAACGTGCTTTCATAGAACGGAAACTCCAGGAACGGCAATGGTACCACTGAAATGAATTTTGAACAAGTTCCGAAGGTGGGCATCAATTAAAATGCATTTCAATTGCGATTAATAACAAACACATCAATATTCAGAGAACTTTATTCAGCAATCCGAGCAACAAACATATCAATTCAGATGTATTATAGAACCTTATGAACTTTTAATGGTTAGTCCACTCTCTAACGAAACAGTAAAGAGTAAGTATGCTGTCCGCTTTGCCTCCATAGGGTTTGATTCCTCCAATCTATTCCTCCTTTCCCTTTCATTATGTCGGTCACCAAGCAACAAAGTTACCTTTCAACGAGAAACATTGGTTTCACTCAAGTCTATTTCTGGACAGGCAACGCAGTGAACTCACAAAAGCCGACACCTACCGGGGAACAGACGGCTTTCTTAAGGTGGCTGGAATACAATGTATTGCTCGAAATGTTTGATGGACAAAGAGCGGTTTTTCATTACCCGTACGATCTGATGTCTTTTAAGTAAAGCCGGTTTGGTGCACACGACAGTGCTTGGCTCGACTTGAATTAGTTTGAATGATAATAAATATGGCGTAAAGTATTGCCATTGAGCGTTCCGGCACCTTGCAGCCCATATGCGAAGCCGTTGAAACACCCCTCCCCCACAGGAGGGACCGTAACACGCAACCCCAAGAAGGCCCCAAATGCTAGAGAAAACAATCAGTTCAAAGTTCCTCCTATGTTCTTCTGTGTCTTGACGAAGCGAGAATGAGATTGAATTTCGTCGCCTTACTCGTCCTGCCTCCCCCCCCCCTGTCCCAACGAATCCCTTCCACTGCCTCAACGCGGCGTGGGGACGGTTTGAATGTTTCGAATTAAATTGAAGGGTACCACGTTAGAGCCTCGCAGGCTATGCGTGCTCAATTCATCCATACACAGAAAACAGTAAAGGACATGGCCCTCATTCCCCTGAACATCAGGGAACAACCGACAGGGCGGCGTTGGATGGGACCGCTCGGGCGAGGCTGCAAGAATCTAGGGCCAACGGAGATTTAAGTCGCCCAGGACTAGGATGACGATCTGTACTTTCAACGCACGGACGCTTGCATCGGAAGCTCACATCGAAGATCTGATGTTGCAAGCCAGGAAGATCAAGTACGACGTCATCGGACTGACCGAGACAAGGAGGTATCGCCCGCTAGGTGAAGAAGAACGGTGCGTCGGAACATGCAAGCAGGAACGATCAATTCAACAAGGACAATGCAGTAGGTCATCCACGACTTCCACTCTGATTCTTTGACAGCCACCGTACCGCTTGGAGCAGGAGGATGCGTCGTTTCTGCAGTTCTACTCTTCAAAGTCCGACATGCCATCTCGTCCTCACCCGGTCCCGACAGGATCAGACCCGATTACCTGAAGAATCTCCCGTCAGTTCTTGTCGAAACTGTGGCTTTCGGAATGCTAGGTACCCATCTAAGAACTAGCAGGATTGTATTGCTGCATACACAGAAACCTGCACGACATTGGCGATTATTGCCCGATCTGCCTATTGTCTGTAGTCTACAAACTCTTCACATGCGTCACCAAAACGGGATTAGAACACTAGACGAAGGACAGCCATGTGTGCAAGCACGGTTTCAAAGAGGATATGCACGATCGATCACATCCAGACGGTTATTAAGCTCGAAGTATCGTGAGGGTACAAGATGCCGGTATGTCTCACGTTCAACTTGAAGGGAGTCTTCAACCCCGTTGAGACAGAAGAGGTTATCCAAGCCCTAGACAACTGAGGTGTTTCTACTCAGTGCATCAGTATACTTTGTAAGCTCTACAGCAACTTCACGACCAATCTCACCATTCTACAAGGAGATCATCATCGATGTGAAGAGAGGGGTCCGACAGGGCGACACCATCTCGCCCAAGCTCTTCAGCGCCTCTCTCGAGAACGTCATGCGTCAACTGGAATGGGAAGACATGGGAGTGAAGATCGATGGTCGGCAACTACACCACCACCGCATGACGGTATCACCCCCCCCCCCCCCCCCCCCCCCCCTTCCCCCCCCCCCCCCCCCCCCCCCCCCCCCCCCCCCATTCTGTTAAACCAAACATCGAGCAAGCGGAACGAATGCTGGCTGATTTCGACTGCGCGTGTGGAAAAATCGGTCTACGGCTGAATCTAACGAAGACGATGTTCATGAGAAACGGATTGGTTTCTGATGCCCCATTCACGCTCAACGGAACGACCATCTCTGAATGCTCTAGCTATGTGTACCTAGGTCGTGAAATCAATATGATGAATGACTTAGCACCAGAGCTGAGCAGGAGGAAGCGAGCGGCTTGGGGAGCCTTCAAGAACATCGAGGGAGTAGCGAAGAAGACGAAGAACACCAAGCTCCGTGCCCACCTCTTCGATTCCGCGGTCCTTCCTGCCTTGACTTATGCCTCAGAGACTTGGACTCTACGAAAGCAGGATGAGCATGCGGTTGGCGTTATTCAACGCGCCATCGAAAGGGCGATGCTCGGAGTTTCCCGCTACACGCAAGTGAGAGAGGGAATCCGGAGCTCCGCACTCCGCCGACGATCGAAGATCAGAGACGCCGCCGTTTTGCCAAGGTTTCGAAGATCAGGTGGGCACGGCATGCGTTTCGAGGACGACCGCTGGACCAGAGCAATCACCGACTGGATTCCACGGGATGTCAAGCGAACGCCTGGACGACCGCCTACGCGATGGTCAGAGTTTCTGAAAGCTCTGAACGAATGATGTGAACTTCATTCGTTCAGAGAGTTCTTCATCGTTTACCTCGAACAGAGAGAACTCTTGGGCATTTCTAGCATGCGCAGCGACGAATGGAAACGCTACTTGCGCTTGCTCGAGGAACTCGATAATACCTCTCTTTCTGACTCACTAGGATTACAGGTAACCCCCTCCGGGGGGATGCTTTATGCCGGTGGACCTGCTACGACGCTCAATCGCCCATCCTACTGCAACAGACAAGACAACGCTACATACGGTTTCACCGAATGTTATGGCTTTCTATTCTGTTTTTGAACGTGTCCAATATCTTTGTAACCAGTCGGATCGCCGAGCTCTCCTCGTTCTGCTTAGTTGACCTTTGCCAGGCGTATTTCATAATAGAAACGGAATTTGTTTATTCACTTAGCTACTAATTGCGCTGTTTTGATCGAATCGTAATAGATGAGCAACCCACGCGCGAGCTCACGTCCAGCTGCCACGCGAGCAGCTTGTGCAATTGGCTCGGAGTGTACTAAATGGCTGTCTTATATACAGTGAGGGTCTTATTACAATCAAAACAAAATTTTAGGTACTTTATTATAGACCAGTCGGATCGCTCGGCTGACGCCAGAGCTCTGCTCCTTCTCCTTAGTTGGTGGCTTCGCCAGGCGCACTTTACAATGAAAGCGAACATTGTTCGTTCACTTAGCTACTCATACTGCGCTGTTCTGATCGATTGATAGATGGAGCAACTCATGCAAGAGCTCACGTCCAGCTGCCATTCCCAGCCATCGCACGAGCTGGGCGTGGGTGCAATGGTACAGGGTAGGGAAGAGCATGGGTTAGGGGGAGCATGGAAAAAACGATAGTGTGAGGGAAGTGATGTATTGGGGAGGGCGAGGGGACCTTAAGTGCGCTCCAAGAGGAGCACACCGTAAAGGGGGGGGGGAAACAGGAGATTTAGTGAAAGCGCCAAGTAGAAGAAGGGAGGGATCGACCGCTAGCGGGGTTGCAGCAGTCTATAATGTGCTGTCAATGTGGGGTAGCTCTGCGAATGTGATAACACACTGCACTATATAAAACAACCATTCGGTGCATTCCGAATCATGCCCGAGCTGTTCGCGGGGCAGCTGAAATGGGCGCGTGGATGGATCAGGGTGGGCAGGGATTAAGGCACTGGAGGGGGGGGGGAGGGATTGGTGGGGTACGACTGTGGAGCGTGTAGTGCGCTTCAAAATGAGCACACCGCTACTTTAGTGAAAGGATAGGTTGAAGAAAGGAAGAACCCACCGCTAGCAGAGTCGCGAACCAATTAATATCGTGGTATAACTTCGAGGTAATGTTTTGAATGTGATATCACCCTTTTACTTTCAAACGTCGAAGTACTGATAAAAATGAACGAATGCGGGACAAGAAAAATGTACAACTGAAGTACATAACAAAAATATTAGCAACTGCAATCTTTGTACGACATGACTGAATGGATTGCATGATAATTGAAGGGTGAGCGCTGACCGGTGAACATTCCGATGGAAACGGAATTCGTTCATCTACTGAGCAATTCATATTGCCTATTGTTCTACTGTACTTTCTATCTATATCTATAGATCTATGTAGGGTATGGGATGGCCCAAACCACCACCTCTAACAAGTGTGGACTAGGATTCGCTGGATTGCTCTATCTGTTACGATTCGTTCATACTGCGCATTATGAGCAGTTTAGTGAATGACGAATTCCCTTCCCGTAAAAGTGCCTCTGGAAAGCCGGGCCAAAGAGAAGGAAGGAGTTCGGCGTAAGCCGGGCGATCCGACTGGTTATAGGAAAAAGTGATGGAAGTTTTCACAGTTACCGTACTGTTTAGTGATCTACGTACTTACGAGATGATGTCAACTTAATGACAGCTCCAGTCAATTTCGGATTATCTTAATTAATGAACGTTTTGCACTGGTTTTTTTACACGGATTCTCTACAAAGCAGATTTCGTTAAACAGGACTCAGCACAGCACTGACACCTTCGCGCTGCTCCTTAGTGTGACTGTCCCACATTACGACCCAACCCCCCTCTTCCAGCGGCCGAATACGATTCCCTGTTGAGGAAGCCCCAGCAACGGCGTGCTCTGCTCGATGCCCCCCTCCCTCGGCTCCACCCCACCACGCCCCAGCACGAGTACACGTCCAGCTGCCACGCCAACAGCTGCAGTAGCTCGGAGTGTACCTGTTGGCTTATATACGGATTGTGGATTGTGGATTGTATAGTGGATTGATACATCCGCACCAATCGGTTACCGGCTTGTCTAACGGTCGTTTTCTCCTCCCGCTAACTCGAACCCGTGGAAGCATTTTGCGGACGGACATACATACATACATACATACATACATACATACATACAAAGATAAAAACCGGCACACAGTTTGCTGGCATATAAAATGACCAGTCGGATCACCAAGAAAGAGGAGCACCCAGCTGCCGCCGGGTGCTCCTCCTTCTTTGTCACGGCCCGGCTTCGCCGGGCCGGCCTGGCTTCGCCAGGCACTCTTTCCTTACGCGAGGTAGAGTGTGCAAAATACGCCTAACCCTCACAGTGCATTTCCAATAAAATGTAGAAAAATAATTGAAAATGACTCGGTTTAAAGTTGAATCTGGCCAGAGGATCGTGCAAGATTGTGCAAGATCGTGCAAGATCCTTTGTTACTTCTGAAATTCTAATGACATCAAAAGAAAGAACTACACCGAGATACTTGACAGTGAATTAAAAAGTGGTAAGAAATGTGACGAAATTTGATTTTCATCAAATTTAATCAATTGGTATGATTACTTACCACACGTCGTCCTTCCACAAAAACTTTGGAATTTGGTACTTCGAAAGCTCTAACACCTTGAACAACGATGACCGCAAGGCCTCTTATCAGTCCCTATCAGTTGTTATGGCTTTTTGTCACCCACCGTTCCTGACCCCATTTCACCCCCTATATCACCTGCTGGAACCAACGCTGACTCTGCGACCCACGGTATGGAAACAGTGGCCTTATCTTTCTGACGCCCCTTATCCAATCTTATCAGATGCTGGCAGTTTTTGTCACCAACCTAGTGTTCCTTTCCTAAACCCTACATCGTATCTTGGAACCAACCTCCTACTGTTGCTGTGACTCGCGTGATGGACTCAGTGACCATACCCTTCTAACATCCCTCGAATCTTATCAGCAGCTGACAGTTCTTGTCATCCACCAATAATGTTCCTGTCCCATACCCTAAATCATATGTTGGAATCACCTGGCTGATGCTGTGACCCGCATTACGAATATGGTGAGAGTTCCATTCTGAGGCCTCTTATCAGATATTATCAACTGATATCAACTTCACTTCCTATCACCCACCAATAGTTCCCGTCACACCCTCTACGTCACTTCTTGGAACCAATATCTCGCTGCTACTGGGAGCGGCGCTATGAATTTCGTGTCAAAGAGACAGACGCACACGCACGGACATAGCGATTATATATGGTAGAATTGTAACCGTTGTCCCAATGTAGCGCTGAAATCTATCCTTTTGTCCATTCTTTTCTCGGAGTTAGTACCAAAAATCTCCATAACCCTCACACGAAAATTCAGCAACCTGTTAGAGCAGCCTTTGAAGCATCCTACCGCTTGATGCGTTCTCCACTACTGCAGGTTTCTTTTTCTGGAATGCACTCCCGCATTCGGGCAGTTTAACGCTTCGAATGGTCCTCTCTCAGGTTGTTGATGAAAGATAGTCATAGTGATAAAGCCAGTTGCTGCTGTTCATGGCAACTGAGTAAACAACCGTCATGCATCTGAACTCCGGTTGCTTTAGCGGCCGTACATGATGTCGATAGCGGTAAGAGCATAAGAGTTGTGTACGAACTACTGAGAGCCTGATACCTGAATCATATCAGTCGCATTATGGCAGTAAGCGGTGTTGCGGATCATGATGACGCTTTCAACCCTTATCAGTTGCTGTCACTTAGTGTCACTCGTCAGTGGGTTCCCCCCCCCTCCCCCTATACCACTTCTTTGAACCAAGGTCCCACAGACCCTGCAACCTGCCCTACAAAGTTGGTGACCCTCCGCATCTAAGGCCCCTTATCGAATCTTATCAGATGTTGTCAGCTTCTGTCACACACCAGTCATGTCCACTTCCCTTACCCTATACCACGAAATCAAGGTCCCACGTTCACTGCAACCTGCGCTAAGAATTTGGTGACACCCGCGTCTAAAGTCCCTTATCGGATCTTATCAGATGTTATCAGCTTCTGTCAGCCACCACCCTACCGTGTATATCACTTCTTGAAATCACGGTCCCGCAGCTGCTGCAACTCGCGCTACGAATTCGGTCACCCTTCCCTTCTAAGGCCCCTTATCGAATCTTATCAAGTGTTATCAGCTTCTGTCACCCACCAAATATGTTCCCGTCCTGCCGTGCATATCACTTCTCACGGTCCCGCAGCTGCTGCAACTTGCGCTACGATTTCGGTCACCCTCCCCTTCTAAGGCCCCTTATCGTATCTTATCAACTGATATCACTTCCTGTCACCCACCAATAGTGTTCCCGTCACACCGCCTACATCACTTCTTGAAATCAATGTCTCATCACTATTGGGACCGGCGCTATGAATTTCGTGACAAACAGACAGACGGACAGACACACACACACACACACGGACATAGCGGATTATAATGTAGTAGGAAAGGATTAGCTTGCAGTTTTTTGGCGGTTGTATCCTTCCCTCTTGCTACGTGCTCCTACTCAAGCCTATGTGCGCTACGCCCCACCCTCACCGTACCCCCTGCCTCCCCTCCGGCACATGTTCAGGTCGGGGAGCACGTGCAGGGAAAGGAAGCAGAGGGAAGAGGTCACTCGGTGCTTCCTTTCCCCTTCACCCCACCCTGCCTCTGCACGAGCACACGTCCCACACGTCCAGCGCCATGCGAGCAGCTCGCGCAGTGGCTCGGAGTGTACCGAGCGGTTGTCTTATATAGCAAAGGATGTTATCACAATCAAAACATTGGGTTGATACATCTGCACCATTCGGTTTTTCGCCTTGTCTAACGGTCGTATTCTCCTCCCATTAATTCGAACCCGTGAAGCATTTTGCGGACGGACAAACATACATACATACATACATACATACATACATACATACATACATACATACAGACCGACAAACCGACACACAAAGTTACTGCTCTAAAGAATAGAAGGATGGACAGTAACGCTCAAAAGCATGCCAAATGCTTCCCTACCCACAATTTTCTTTCTCACCCAACCGATTCCTTTCAACATTTCAGTATGCTATACCTACCATTGTTACCAGGGAATAACGGTAGTTGCCTGTGAACACAATGCACGCTCTATAATTTTCTGCGTAACGACTAAGTTAGTGTCTGCAAGGCTACCATACTGTTCACACTTTTCGAGTTTCAAAGAAGTCCACGACATCGTTTTCAGGTGCCAAAACGGAATTCTGCTCCTTGCGTAACTTAAAAGAAAAGAACCTCGGAACCAGAAAAAGTTGCCATGAAGATGGAAAATTTTGGCGTAGGGGCGCGCCTTTCCCTAGTATTCTGAAAGTGCCTATACGCACGGTGACGTCGTGGTCACAACAACAACACTGTTTTCAACGTTTGGAAGACCATAGAAGCATATATGATATCTGTTCGCCAGGATGAACGCATCAACCGCAGGCTGTTTCAGAGTAGACTTGCGCCGACTTTGAAGCCGAGTTCAATAGTAGTATTGATGAGACAAACATCAGCAGATGGATTGCTGGAAGAACACTGAGAGTGCTAAGGTTAAATGGCAGGCGTGCGATCAAGAACCGGCTGTTCAGCACGAAATTCGACGGGTCAAAGCGGAGGTCGATTTTTGGTGAAGGTGGCGGAGAGTGGCTTCTACTTTGACCATTTAATTTTTGAGCTGGACAGCGCGTTCTTGATCGCATTTGTTTTGGTCCATTTGTTGAGATTTGTTTCACTGATGCTATTGAACTTGGCTTCGAAGCCAACGCATGTGGGCTCAGAATCTGCTTGTCTGTGGTTGGTGCGTTTATCCCAGCGGACAGATGTCAAACATGCTCCAACGGTCTTCCAAACGCTGTCTACAGTCTTATTGTTGTGACCACGATGGCAGTGTGCGTCTACAAACTTTCAGAATACTCGGGAAAGGCGCGCCTTTACGCGACATTTTCCATCTTCATGGCAACTTTTTTGTGTCCGAGGTTCCAGTTTCTTTTTCCTTTTTCAGACACAAAAAGGGCTAGAAAACGCAAAAAAACTTGCAGACCATGCACTGGGTTCAAATTCATCTGCTGTTTTCACTGGTAGCAATGGTAGGTGTAGGTTATGGGCGAAAAAGCATTCGCCAATACTTTTGAGCGCTACTGTTTTAACAATTATGTAGGTAAAGATTCATGATTATAGCTGCGCTAATTGTCTATCAGAGCTGGAAGTGGGTCTTTT
>MU941203.1:0-18367 GCA_036418165.1 Cooperia oncophora
GACTGAGACGATTATAGAGTTTGAACCCTACTACAATCGATTAATGCCAGTTCTTTCTGTCTTTGGGCGTCTTCGACCCTTTCAATTTCCATTCTAAAACTCACCCACTCATTTTAAGGTAACGTAGTCCGCGATCAGATTGTACCTTTTTCACGGTTCAAAAGTGAGTTGCCTCCTGATCCGTTACTAATCCTTGAAACGCCATCCACCTTGTGACAACTCAGAGATGTCCGGAGCTGGGTGGGGTCCGTATATGAGGTGCGTGGGACCATGCCTAATGTCTTGCTGGCAGGCGTTTTAGCGTTCATGGTGCACGTACCAGGTGTTTTCACGCTAAACTGGTGTAATATTTGTGTTCCCGAAAAGCTGTGAGGACAAGAATTCGACTTAGCGTTAGATGTTTTGACGTCGGAGCCTGTGCCGCGGGCACCAGGCGGTGTCGAGCAAAGCAGAGGTGGTAACAATATTTAAGAGGTCAAGCTCAATCGGACATAAATTTTTGGTCAAAATAAACGCAGCTTAAAAATTCCGCATGTATTACTGGGCGCTAATGCTCTCTTTCCATTTTCGACCAAATCCGTAATCTCAACAATGGGTGTAGGAATAGTTGTAAGGGAAAGCGGGGGTAGTAAGCGGAGCAAGAAGTCTAGGGACCATCTGTGTAGAGGGAGGCACATAATCCAGGTAAAACCGCCCCTCATTTTGGAAGCCAAAACACGATATTCGATGATGTTTTTATTTCATACTTAACTAAGCGCTCGCCACCGTTTTGGAGAACCTACAGCGTCAGCGGCGCCGGGGTTTTGGCGCGGCCCCACCTCTTTTCCGAGCCCCAAGCGGCAACAATTGATGAAAAAGAAGTTGCCAAAGCGTCAAAACCTACGCGCCATTTCACGCCTTGAATTCAGTGATAATGATGACAGGATTCTTCAAAGAACTGGACAGCGAAGTGAGTGAAGGGGTAGGATGGAGAGAGAGAAGTGAGTACCATATTCTGCAGGTTACTAATTTTCTATTGCTAAAATGCTAGACATTACTCTGATAGGGTATGATAACGCGATACCACCATCTTTCCAGAATAAGCTCAACAAACTTATGGTCACCATATTTTGCCTCCTACTTCATTCCGGTCGGTCAGAACTTTGCAACTTTTACAGTTCTCGAAAAGGCAGAAAAGCTAAGCTATCGATTTTTTGCTAAGGTGACCAAAGCAAATAGCAATTTAGGTTCTCAAATATGTTTCGCATCGAATGCTAGCCTTTAGGCTGTACATTCAGAGGAATAGGACCCGTCGCGGAGCTATATCAGAGAAGTTTTTTTTCCTGGTAAGTCGAACCCTTAAGCCTTCTATCCTCGTGCCCACTCGAAAAACCTATGTCGAATGTGATCTCCAGTGATCTGGAGTAAAGTGAGGCTCAATAAAATCTCGATTAGAGCGACGAATTGCCATTAGCTCTGTTGGTCTCATAAGGCAAACACGCAAGCAAACCTCCAATCGTCTGTCCACATCTCCGGCTCCCCACATCCAGTGAAACCACACCCCACAACAAACTATGCCTCCGGGCTGGAATCTCGAGCCGCCTATATGCTACGGAAGGGACCATGTCTTGCAACCCTCCCCTGGAGTACGTTGTAACATGTTCAAGACGGATTTAGACACAGGGGCGAATCGTGGTCTACAAGTGAAAGGGTTCTATTTGGTGGCTGATCGCGGAGGATCGGGTCGTAGGTTGCCTCTAAGAAAAGACTTTTTTCGTGATTGCTGATTTTGCTCGGTTTTTCAGTTCTTGTCGTTCTTTACCCCACCCTTCTTCCCCTTCCCCGTCATTTTTTGAGGAAATACTGGAAAGAGTGGTAAGAGGCTGATGGAATTTAGGAAGATGATAGATAGGGTGAGGAATAGGGTAGCGAGAGATAGAGTGGTCTCTCCCAAGGCATATAGCACTAAATCTTGCCTCGTCTAGTTGAGGGTATCAGATTCTTGGAGAGCTCGTGTGCGACTTGATTATCAAAACAGTACTCTTCTTCTTGGAAAACGCTCTGAAACCGACTGATCGTAGATACAAGGGCTGAGAAACTAGACGTTCTCAGCATCTGACCTTACACTCCATATCCCTGAGACGTAGTGGGCGTGGCTGCGTACTCTATTTGAATATGGCGTCGTATGAGTTGTTGGTGAGTCATTCCAGCTCGCGAGAACTTTCGTTTTGTCTTGCATTGGACAAAGACATGACTGTATGTTCACAAAATGAGAATACCTTGCCACAAGCGCCGCCGCTGCCACGGTCGGATGTTGCACGTAGCCACGCCCACCGCATCCCAGAGATATGGAGCATGTGATTGACGGTGTACGGCTGCCTTGCCAACGACTTCTTCCTACTTTGTTTGATTCATTGTGTTGTTATACTCTTTGATTCTTTTTCGCGTTCTTCTTAGCGTTGCTTACTGACACACTCAGTGTTCTATATATGTGCTTGAATATGTAATTAAATTTGTTGGAATTTTATCGATAGACTTTCAGAATGTCGACCTCTAATTCGACGTTCTCGCCGGGGGAAGAGCACTCTGCAGGATACATAGCCTTTGGATATGTTGCTTTACTGATCTCATGTACCTCGTTCGGAACCATGTTCACTCCATTGAAACGGAGAGACACCAAGGATGGTGAGTATCGTTGTCAATTTTGTTCATTTTTGTACCACTTTATAGTCCTTGTTCACTGCGGATGATGGGGCGTGTTAGAGTGGGGGTGATTTGCTTGATGCCCTGAGCGCTTACCAAGCAGGAAAAAACCCGCCTGATATGCCTTACATAGGACCCTACCTGCCGTTCCGGAGTTGTATGATTTCAGGTTTCTTCGTTCAGTGGGTCGAGTGCAGCGTGGTGCTCATTGTTCATTTTGCTTTTTTATTAACATCATCAGAGACTTCACGCTTTGAATGGATCGCTTTGCCATTTGGAGGACTACTGTATGCGACTGGTAAGTGAGCACTTGGAAAATCCTTTGTAATAAACTCAAATTAGCTGCTATTAGTAATGCAACCGAACCAATAGAATAGCAAACCTTGAAATGGGGCACTTGTCGCATGTTTCTTTTGAACAAGATTGGCTGCTGTTTGCCTTGAGGGGGACTAGGAGACTTTGGATTTCCGGCACGTCGGTATTCGCTTCGCGTTTTTTGCTAGCAAAAGCGTTGATGATGCTGCGTGTATGGTATACCTGCAGATGGACCTTGGCCATATGCGAGGTCAGCATAGCGATACCTCCTCGCTTTTTTGAGTGGGTTAGTACCGATCCCTTCCACCACCATTTCTGTTCCTCCTCAATCGACCTTTCGAGCGGGAGGGGAAGGGGTTGAGGGGCATATAACCGAAACGGAACGAAACGTAAAGAGATTATTACGACCTCCCCCCCTTCTCCTTGTACTCCTTACACTTTATCGTTCTCAAAGATTTCTAGCCACTTTTTCCAGAGACCCCGGAATTCCCCCCCCTCCTTCCTTCCGATAAAATTTTGCTGTCGAGCGGATGGGAAGGGAAATACGGACCGCTCTCCGCCGCCAAATTACGACCCCTCCCCTGTTGGGAGAATTGCGCAACACACCAGGTGTGCCCTACTATTAATTGCTTGCTGCCAGCGTGGCCCCAACTTTTTACCAGAGAACAGTCGAACGTAAGAGGGCGCAGGAAATAGCACTTGGTAGCGGCTTGGCGTCTCATAACTTGCCTGGGTGGAGTCTGGGCACTTATAATAGCTCACAGCCGGCAGCTATAGGGTGTTACCTCGGGTCGGTCGCGCCGTGGGTGGACGAGCCGCGGCGTCGGCGCGCCGATGAGGTGTACGGTTTTGTTGCGTGGCAGTTCAAATTGATTTGAAAGCGTCGGGGCAACTCCTTGTAAACAATGTAAGAGGTCTAATCCTTATGCTTCAATGACAAGGCTTCGGGCAGTTACTGAGGTAGATGCAACCCGTGATTTGGCCGCGGCGCGGCGTGTCGCGGGCGTCGCCTGAATTGCCGACGCTAGAATCGTCCGGAGGTGCCTTAAGCTGCCTAAAATTGGCCACTCCTGCAGCTGCAGAACGCCGTTACCCTCTAACAAATGCAAGCAACGCGGATCAGTTTTTGTGAAAACGAGCGTACAGCAAACCTTCAATAAGGGATAAGCAACAGTTACTAGGAGATTTTCAGGAAACGTGTTCTCTGTTCCGATAGTGAACGGTCTTGGTATGGGTATTGGATTTCTTATATGGGGGACGATGCAGGTAAGAGTTTGCAGACTCTATAATTCTTTCATATGTTTGGTCAGTTGCACGTTTTGGGCTGTTTGGTTTGCTAGCCCCCACAGAAATGAAACATAACTTGCTCAATTATATTGGCTTGGCCATAACTCTTGTCAGGTAATAACAATGTCTTTATTTCTTCTGAATTTTCTTCTGAACTTTCTTTGGCTTTTTTTCTGATACTCAGATTATGTATTTCAGTGGCGTTCTCTTCATTTTTGTGAAGCATGCCGAAGACGAAAAGAGGGAGAGTGCATCAACTCCAAACGAACATACAGAATTGAAAGCAAAAAGAGCCAACTCCGCTAAAACTACGTCATCGAAAACATCCGTCAGTAATGAAGAGCACAACTCGTCATCGAACGAGGTCGCAGCTCCGGGAGCAGATAGCGTCAAGGACGTTTCTCATCCTACATCCATGGAAGATATTGACTGATAAGGAGCTCTTACTTCGAAAATTACCGTAGGTTCCTTAGAACTGAAGTTATTTTGTAGAATAAATAGGAGCTCTGATGAAGTAGATCTGATGAAACTTGAGAGCAATGTACAGTCGCCATCCGGGCAGTTGATTAGGCGGTCGTCAAGGGGCCGCAGACGCGGCTGCAGCAGCGACCGCGTACGTAGGAACTGTTGGCGGCGATCAGCTGTTTCCGGCCTGGTTTAGTCATTTTCTCCCTACTTTTCACTGTTTTTGGCTGCTTTTCTTAAGGTTAGTTGTTCCTTGTCTTCACAAGGTAAATTATGATTGAGATTTCTCTAATTTTTGCGAACAATTAAACAATTAAACAAACAATTAGACGAATACCTAGAAAACCGCGAAAACACTCCATTACAAGAACATAGAGACAAAAAATAACTTGACTTGAAAAAATAGAATAGGGAGAAAATGGCTAAACAAGGCTGGAAACAGCTGATCGCCGCGGTCGTGACGCGCCGCAGCCGCGTCTGCGACCCTTTGACCGCCTAATCAACTGCCCGGGTGACGACTATAAAAAGATTCCATGATTGCAGTAGAAAATTGTCCTTTAGAAAACATCTGTCGGCAAACAGGACACTTCGTACCCTGGGGATTTCCGACGAGGGGGTCGTATTCGGGAGGGGGGGGGTGGTATCGCGGGAAGAACTTTTGAGGTGGGATCGAATTTTGCAGGAATTTTCCTCAACGGCAGGGTGTACCCTGTCGGTGAAGCCTGAACAACCGCATCGAAATAAAAAACACAAAACAGTCCGCGCTGCTTGTGGTATCAGTCGCTTGCTGTCTGGGCTTAGACATTCCACCAATAAGGTTTTCCGGTGTGGGCAGAGACTGTCAACTATAAGGGTTTTCTCGGTCGCGCGCTTCCCCTCTAAGGCGATTGAGAGTAAGGGCGCAGTATGGGATGGGAGTACCTTTCCCGTCAAGATCCCTGTAGGCTTCAATAACTTGGGGTTTAATTTTCGGCTAGTCGGTAAATGTTCTGAATGGCCAATTGTACAAGCGCATTTTTTCTTGTCATTTCTACAGAAAACTGTAGAAGCACAAAACAATCTGGGATGCTCAAAAATTTTTTTATCACACATATTAACCCCGATCAAAATTTGATTCGATAACCTTTTTTCTAGTTATATTATTATGACAATGTTCTTGGCCATACTTCATGGCTTGATGATGTCACCTATTGACATACTCAAACAGCGACATCCTTCAAATGATCCCTATAAAGGTAAGAACTGAAGTGAATTCTCCAATTCTTAGATTCCTTACAAATTTCAACAAGTTTCAGTCTTCGACTACATTTGGTCATTTTATTCGACTGTATTTGTATTTTCTACAATCTATTTTGTACTGTACTGCATTGTTCGACGTGAAAAAGCGTATGTTGACCGGGAGTTGGTGTTACCTTCGGTTGGATATGGTATACTTTGGACATCCGGAATGACGTTTTGGTTCCTGTCCAGTGATAGATTGTCACAAGTGGTCGCATATCCGATCACAACTCGGGTTAGTAACCTTGAATCTTGTCCGTTCCTGGTAGTACAAAAGGAATAAAGAACTTGAAAGTGGAAAGCACAAGAGACTGGTACAGTGTTAGGTATAATTCCCGTAGTGCAACTGACATGCCCTGAGTTACCCAATGGATCTGAATCGGGTAAAATCAGAGCCAAACTTTCTTTCACGAGATTTTCGATGCTCGATGCATAACAGACCTGACTTTGAGTGAGCAGTGAATAGCCACAGCAGATATTTGTGCCGGGTTCAATATGCACCCTGAGCGTTTCGAGTTGCCAGTCTCAATATGCATATGATACTTGAGGCCGCGTTCATACTTCGCGACTCGAACAATCCAGTCGTGCCATTTGAAAGCCGCCCGACTGCGACCAAAGGCGCTCCATTGCTAGTCGTACCATTAAGGCGTTCCATCCACAATGTGACTGAGGTGGCGATTAGGCAGCGTTCATACTTCGCGACAGCAGTGGCGATCGCCGCGATCGTCGGTACGCGTCAGAGCGCGCCCCAACGCTATTACTTGGACCGCTCGCTTTGATAAATAAGGAAATCCAACTAATACCTTTTTTCTCTTAATAATGGCTACTAGCTGGAAACTGAGGACTTTCTCTACCTAAGAGGATCTGGAATATAAGGAAGGAGATGGTTTCACCTTTTATTTGGGCCGGGATAAGTGCAACTTCATTTAATAGGTGAGCTTCTCCTTTGTTTCTTTGGTTTTCATTGTTTCAATTATATGTGAGTGCCTTGAAACTTTCCTACTGGCCAAACTGTTCAACTTCCAAAACATTTATAGTTTACAAGTCGAGTTCAAACAAAGAAAAAAAAGAAACAGTAAGGAAATCACCTAGGACGAAAACACTAATTCTTTGTGATATCCAGAGGAGGAAAGAGGAGGAGAGGGAAGGAGAAGATTGTCATAAGTTGCATAAGCTCGAGGAATGAAAAAAAGAAACAATAAGAAACTCACCCTAAATGAAGCCCCGTTGCTTTTGCTCATTTCTATCCTGAATCAAAAAAGAAAATAGAAAAGAAAGGCTACTGTGTTCCATCCACCTCCCCTTGAGTCAAAAGACTCTAGTAAGAGTCAAGTGCAATTAAAGACAAAAAAAGCAAGTGAAATCAAGCCACTTGCCTCTAAATATTAGGGTGTCGAGTTTGAGAAAATTTCGCTGCCTCACTTTGAGAAAGCGTAGCGCGCGAAGGCCATGAGCAAATCTGTAGATCAAAACATGAGAAGATAGAGAATTGTCTGTAGATCAAATCAGCAGCTGACCAATATTTCATTTCGTCATTAGCCTTTGTTTTGACCAATCGAATAATGTGCGACAGACGCTACAGTCGACGCATCCTACTTCATCTTCACCGTTCCGGCCGCTCCGCCATTCAAGCGAGGCATGAGTCGCTGTCGTCGATGGGTGGCAATGCACCCTCTCTTGCAACCTGCTACAGGTGGTACGATCGCTTCGCAGTGGGAGAGTTTAGCCTCGAGAAGCACCTCGGTGCGGAGCCGCCCTCCTCTTCCAACACTGGCATTCGTGCTGGCTTCTGTGAGGGCCAATCCTGCCCAAAGTCTGAGGGAGTTGGAGAGGACGACTTCCACTCCTCGATCCACTATTCACGGCATTCTGAAAAGGAACGGCTTCCGCGCTGCTTTGCCCGGAATCATTCCGCGGTCTCTTACCGCAAGGGAGCGTGCGGTGAGGGTTGATGTGTGTCAGAAGCTCCTCGATCGAGAAAGAACGACGACTTGGGCGAGCTTCATAATTGCTCAGGATGAAAAGTGGATCTCGTACGAAAACCCGGATAGGAAACTGGAGTGGCTGCCGTCGGATCAAAAGCCGGAGCCCGTTCCAAAGCGAGGCTGCCACGCCAAGAAGGACTTGCTCTTGTTTTTCTTCTGCTCGCCACTCAAAAAGGTCCGGCTGTATTTACTACGAGATTCTTCATGAGGGTACTACTGTAACATCATCGATATTCTGTGAGCAACTACGAGAGCTGGTGTCCCGAGCTCCAGTTTCCCACCAATACCGGGGCAAGTTCCACATCGTCATGGACAACGCCCGACCACATCATGCGAAGGCGACAAGGGACGAGCTGGAGAATTTAGGAATCGAATGGCTGCCCCATCCTCCGTGTTCACCTGACCTTAGCCCTTGTGACTGCCATGCTTTCAGGAGTCTCCAGGCTTACGCTACGGGTAAGATGTTCAACAACCATCAGGATGTCAAGCGTATGGTCGATGAATGGATTGCGTCCCAGCCTGCTTCCTTCTGGAAGAAAGGTATCCATGCCCTGCCCATTCGGTAGAGAGATGTCGTGGCTAAGAAGGGCCACTATCTTGATTACTGATTTTTCGCTTTTCTTGTTGTTAATATGTATTGAATAAAATGACCAAATTTTCTCAAAACTTTCCGGACACCCTAATAGCACTTCCAAGTAATAGCGTTGGGGCGCGCTCTGACGCGTACCGACGATCGCGGCGATCGCCACTGCTGTCGCGAAGTATGAACGCTGCCTTACAGCGCTCCAGCAATTAGCGGCGTAGCGCTTTGGTGGCAGCCACACGATCCCCGAGCTGCTAGAGTGGCGAATTATGAATGCAGCTCATATATAGGCTACTGCGTGGCATATTTCAGGGATTCGTAGTTGACAAAAGCACCGATTCGTTGTTTTGTGCAAAGAGGATGAAGATAGAATCCGAAATTCGCCCCATACGAGTCACTTTAGGGAGAGGTGGCCAACAACGTCTTCAGGCCGCGAATACCTTGTGGAGATGGGGGGTTCGTATAGCTCGCGCTAAAGATACTTATCCCGTTAACTATACCATGTGGTGAAGCGACGAAGCCACAGGGCAGAACAATGTTCTCTAACCTATGGACTCTTCGGGTTGTTCAACTGCAGGTACAGAACGATACCGAGTTCTCACAAGGATGCCGAGATATGGGCAAAAAGTATCGAGTGGGTACCGAATTCTTTTCGCGGATTCTCGTGGCACAAAGTACGAAGGCTCTACCGTAACCGTTCCTGACAAGATGGGACTGGCCCGGCTTACCACTGCGCCTTTCTCATCCAGCCCTCTCCCCGTTACTCCTAGGATTGAAGAGCCCAGCTGTGAGAAATGCTCAATGCTAGGCGTCACTTGACCCATACCATCACCCGGGATTGCCCCTTTAATTGCACCCTCAGGCCAGGTTAAGTTTTAGAAAGTTATAACAGGTGTTTGGAATGTCTAATTGAAAGAAGAGTAGAAAAAATACACATTTTAGCTTCCCGCCATCATTAGTGCTTTCGTTGGACGTTCTCGTGTTCAAATCAATTACGGTACGTTGTGTTCTGTATTCTACCGTATTGGCAGTATTTCGGCCCGTTAATGTGTGCTATAACGATGCTGTTGATAAGCAGCTTTTCATGACTCGAATATATCTAAGTAATTCTAGGATGTTTTTCATTTGCACAATTTCAGGGTCGCAGTAATCTCATCTTCTTGGCATGTGCGATAGGAGTCGGTATTGTCGGAGTGGTATTGATTGCACTGTCAAACCAGAGCTTCTAATCAATACCAGGTCCCTGCCTTTTTGACGACTTCTAGAAGTTAAAAGATACTGTGTTCATATTGTATATATCATTCCAGAACAGTATAAAACTATTATGACTATTTTTGTTATGATAACTGCTGTTTAACGCCGCAGTACGCGTTCTGGATGTTATCACGGGGGGGGGTCGTATTTGCCCGGCGATGGAGGGGGGTGGAGGTCGTAAGCATGGCCCATGTTGAAGTGTGGACGGGAACGGTAGATACTTTACAACGTGAAAGCAAGCTCAAAAAGGCGCATGCTAGAACAATAATGAGAACAGGTACTATCGAACTATTCCTAGGCGAAGGACTTAACAAAAAATATTGCTGAACGTTTCCTCTTCCTGAGAACAAAAAACTTCAAAGACACTTCGCCCACCAACCCTCCTCATCTGGTCTAGATAAATCCCAATCCACTAATCCGCAAAATCTAGAAAAGAATCCATTGCAAAAGCTACCTATGAAACCGTAGAAATTGAATCCTGAGCAATTTCCTCACAACAAAATCAAACTCAACAAAACAAAATCAAACTCAACAAAAACAAACAATCAAAATAATTCACAATCAAATGGATAAGAAAAAAAAACTCACCAGGCCAGCTGGGAACCGGAACTATGGATTACTTTTGAATTTTGGCTGTTCGCGGTCAGCGCGCTCATACAAGCTCATTGGTGCGCGCTATTTTACGGCCTGGAGCCAATTTCAAGCCAAACACGTGAAAAGTACCCCTCATTTGAACACCCATAACTTCGTTGAAAGTGAAGCTATCGGAGAGGGGTAAGTGGGAATGAGTAGAGCTAGGTTGGCTCTTGTCACCTGAATTGAGCGATTTCAAAAACGTTCCGATTCCAGAGATTTTCCCCGTTGTGATCATCGTTGTGATCCGTCTGTGATCATTTTTGACGCGAGTCGCTACGCTTTGGACGTCCATGGCAAGCTTCATACACGGCCTTTCGTAAAAAAAGAATTGTGCCGGAAGCTTGAAGATTTCTACTTTCCAGCAAGGCTTTAATTTTCTTCCTAGGCCTGCTATTCGAAAAAATTCCCCGTTGTGATCATTTCGTGACCACCCCCCCACGACACGAAAAATCAGCCCCTCCGAGGCCATGAAACCTCCAGTTGGCTTGAAGACTTTGGTATGCTTCTAAAACACATGTTTTCGCAAAGGGTATCAGGAAATAGGCCATTGGGCGCCAATTGGCATCACCTCTGCAATGCGCCATGCATGGGGCTTTCACGCAGGTGTTTGGAAGGTGTAACTTCTAGATAGGGCTTCCCAATTGCAAGCAAATGTGCTCCTGCAATCAGAAAAGTCCGGGAATGTACTTTCGTCTGTTTATTCATCGTCAGTCGTAAGTCCTTTCCATTGTTTATAAATTCATGGTGCCCTTGTGGGCGGTGATCGTAGCTCCTATCATCGCCCCTTCCTCGTACGTATTGTCAGTATGCTACACCAGCGCCAGAGTGCTGGACGTGCTTGGGACGTACGCGACCTTCCCCCGAGGGGCCCCCGCCGACCAGAAAATTTTGTAAAATTTGTTGAGGAAAAAATAGACAAAGTGGAGGAAGGTGAAAAATCTAGGAAGAGGTAACGTGGGGAGGGGGGTCGTACTTGAAGATGGAATTAGGGGGGGGGGTCGTATTTTTCAGGAAATGATCACAACGCAATGGCGTGCCCTGGTCCACTGTAGCAGTAGACCAGTAGAGTGTTTTCCATTTCACAAACTATTGCCGACAAGCGATTATACGTGATCCAGCAGGGCGAGGGCCGTACTTAGTCGGTCGAAGGGGTGGTCGAATTTGGCCTGTGACACTTTTTTGATAATTGGTTTTCCTGTTCCACGCATTTTACCCACATCAAGAGAATCCCATTGGTGAGAAGTAAAGGTATCGTTTGCTCGTGGCTTTGAGAGGTGAGGGGGGGGGGTTGGTTGAATCCAAAGGATTTTCTTGTCGTGAACGACGTTTTGTTTCTTCCTATTGTCGACTTTTTAGAGCTTTTCCCATTTGACATGTGTTATGCATCATCCTAGTTAGTAGCACATCGAAGTTTTGATGGCGACCATCGCCCATTTGACGAGCTTTTGGACAAAGCTGGAAAAGAAAACGGCAGGAAGTTGGGTAGGTAGCATGGGGACGGGTGGGGAGGAGGGGAGGGGGGTCGTAACGGTAGGATGTAATTTAGGGGAAAGGGCTCGTATTTTCCGTAAGCTTCTCAGCGGTAGGAAGTGCCCTGATTGTAGATATTCCTGCAAATAAGAGGGCGTGTGAGGGGGGCATGGACCCGCGGGCAGCTAAAGCGGCCTTTTCCATCAATCGGTTCCATCCTGATTCGCAGCCATTGGTGAAAAAGGCTCCCCTGACCGCGTTCAACTCCACTTTTTCAGATTCCCTCTCGTTTACAATTATAATGGATGCACGTATTACCAGAACTGCGAATTGGGCGAAGGTGCCCAATTCATCGTTGCTCTGAGCGCTATTCCAGAGATCGCACCTTTGTTGATGGCCTTTCTCAACTGCATGTTGTAGTTTTTCCCAACCACTTTACTTTTTAATTTCCGTTCCATTGAAGTGATGATAATGAACTTGAAATATGTGTTACACAGGTCTGATCCCAACGTTTTTCAAAACGTGTTCTAAAGGAGTTCTCCATACAACATGATTACGAACGACCAAAAGTTCACAGCTCAAATGATCAAACTTCAGTGACAATGTTCACTGTTGGGAGCACATATCACTATTTCGTAATACGATGCCCTTTCCATTTCGAACATCACTTGAACAGTTCTGGACGTTTTCTGATACCCACTGGATCCCCTTTCGGAAGGCTGGAGGAGCCTATTCAACTTGAGGATCGTTAGCAGTTGCGTAGATTGCCTTGTGAGCAGACGTTTGCCTCTTCATGGACTGATATTCGTCACTTACTTATATTTGTGGACGCAGTATCTCTGCACTTAAAGGCAGTTGGCACGATGGTTTCCTACTTAGCCTAAAAGCCCTAAATGCTAGTAGGGCGCTGTATAGTGGGGGAAATGGCGAAAGAACGGAGTGAAACGGTCATCCTGCCAAGAAAAAGCCTCCGTTCTCAGTGACTTGAAAATTCGGACGAGTTTACCCGTACGCACCTTGCAATCACGCTACGAGGACGGTTGCATATGTGTACCCATATTATGCATGCAGCTCACCGCGGCGCTTTATAATCAATCCTTCTTTATAATTTGCTCAGCAAATGAATGAATACGAGCGTCAGAAACGGTCGTCCGTTTGTGGGCGGGCGGGCAAGGAAGGCGTTTGGGACGTAAAGTTGTTGCTCAATAGGGCGTTATAGAGGTACCCTCCTTGGAAAAAGGCTTCACGCAGCGCCTGTCCGAGGTCACGGAATTCTGTTAAGCCAGTTGTACAAATCCTACACCTGTATAACGATTTATCGTGCCGTGCCTTTAATAATTGGACGATCAACAAGAACGCAAAAAAACCCACACGAAGCACATTAACTGAAGTAAAACAATCCCGTAGATGCGAGAACTTAGCAACGCCGAATTAACATAAGCCTTGCGGCCTTATAACTGAAGGCCTTCAGTGTGACTTTGGAAAATATCTTCGCCAAAAATTTTGTTCAATAAGTGTAGCACTCTGATCGCAAAGAATTCCAACTCCAATTCCATTCCAAAGAACTCGAAGCCTGATGTGAGGACTGTAGTTGATGCTCACGCATTTGGGAACCACAGGCTGCTCTTCTACTCCTTCCTCACCAAGACAGGGTACCTCGTGTTTAGCTAACTTTAGTGAGAGATCTCTCGAGAAAACCTTGTAATTTCAGGTGTAGAACATGAACTCAGCACCGTCATAGGGTAGTATCCCACTAAGGTAGAGCATCCAACGCTAAAAATGCAAAAAACGAACCTTTGAAAAACCAATAGTGCAGGATTTTGATCTCATAGTCTAAGAGCTAGGGAACCGCGGTGGGGCAAGCCCCCCCCCCGTTTTGGGGGATATTCTTCCGTGCAAAGTGATACTTTCAAATGCTAGGAAGCTCCGCAGAAGGTAAAAGTGCTCCCCCTACTTTAATAGCGGCTTATCCAATTAGAAAGTAGAGATTGCAAGGAACAGCGCGTGCACTTTTTTTATCAGATAAGCTCTCGATGGAGATATTGCACTCCATAACATTCTTAATCAAAAATCAACTTCTCGCTCGAAATATGCTGGGAAGCTTTAGCGTTCCAACACAACCTGCGCAAGGACGGAGCAGAAAGAACATCAATATCGCATGTTCCCCATCCCCCAATTCGCTATTACCCTTTAGTTACCTTTTGCACTCTTGGCGTCCTTTTGCATCCTGGCGTACATTTTGGAAGCGATGCCAGTGGCAGTTTGCGATTGCATGATACATCAGTGAGGAAAGAAATCTTTTCTGGGGATACGCGTCGCATATTTGGGGCTGACCCCTGTATAGACCGCACCCTATCTCGAATGCCAGTAAATGTCATCACAAGAGTGCTGAGTCGAGGGTAAAACCTTGACCCAAGAGGGACTCGAAGCTGCACGTCACGCCTGGCGAATGCGCTATCCGTTACGTCACCAAAAGCGCTTTTACCCTCTCAGGTTGAATGCCATTGAGCTGCGGAAGTAAGAGCAGTCCTGGTGGCTTAAAAACATTCTGTACACTCACATTCGTGGATCCTGGTCCTTGCCGTGTGTGGAGGCAATGTGTTCGTAGCTGCAGTAGCGTGCCATTTTCTCAGTCAAAAGCGCAACTGGGTTTGAGGGTGGTGATGTCCTGATGATGCCTTCATACTCTGCCCGCGATGTCGCCCATTCATTCGCACGCTAGCCAAGTGTCTTCTCACTTCTGGTTGTTCGTGGTGAGACCTTGGCATCCACGCTTGTGCTGCACCTTGAGGATAGCACGAGCGTGGAGACGGCACTCTGTACTCCTACTCTACAGCCCGTTCAGGTGCACATTTCATAGGGAAAAGTGGCACGCTTCTGCGGACCGATTCACCTCGCACATGGCAAGGTCCTGTATCCGCGGAAGTGGGCGTACAGTTTTGCTTCGAGGTTTAGAAAGCAAACTGGCCATTCGCTTGCGTCATCGAGTTCGGAAGCCACTTATTTTGATGAAGGCGTTGTGGGCTGGAGTAATGTCTACCTGGAAGCAGCACAGCTTGGCTCAAAAGTGCGACCTGGACCAAGTCCTCAATAGGTTTATCAATGCGAACATCGAGTACTCCCCATTGGTTTTCACTCTGGGTTGACGAGTACTATCGGTACCTTGCTAATTGCCCTGACCTCCTTCCAGCTAGTACTGTAGCAAGTACTGTAACTAGTACCAATTCTCGAAGAATCCTGCTTTCTTTGTCCGCTCTCTTCCTAATTTGATGTGGGGAAGCTGGACTCATAATCACTGCCTAGGAGCGCACTCAATACACTTTTCATTTCAACCCACCTCTTCGACCTGCCATCCTTCTCTTTTCAGCTTTCTTACGATAACTTCGCGAACTATGACGTTGATCAACAGTTATGAAAGTAAATGATGAACAAACTAGTTTTCTAACTTTTTGTTCTAGTATTCTAATGACATAGAACCGTTTTGTCATTCTCTGATCATGTGAAGTTTCCACGTGACCTTCTTTAGCCCTATAACGTTGTTTCAAAGACTGTTTCATTGAAAGACATTCAGAAATGTCATTGACAGGATGCTGCTTTTTCCCTCAAATTAAAGGCAGAATCTGCTATGATCTAGCGAGAAACTGGTTGATTTCGGGGTCAGAAGTAGAAGTGTATGGGCCAAACTGGCTCGTAAAATAAAGAAAAATAAGAATAAAAAGAATAAGAATAAGTGAATAAAAAGAAGCAAAGAAAGGAGCCGAAAACGCATAAAATCAGACCTACCTGACTAAGCAGGGACCTAAAATTGATGTTCTCACGCTAGAAACCAGAAAGAAGCGGTGTGAGAACACGCAAACGAGTAAGACAGAGGATAAGACATCTGTCAACGTGGGCGGAGTCACTGACTTTTCAGCGGAGTCACTCGTAAGCCGTGCCATCAAGTCCGGCAGAGATTGGATATAAATCCAACTAGGGCGCTCGTTGGTCGTCTCCGCCCATACACTGAGCGTGGGCTGCGCCTTCACCATGCAATGCGCATTTCAGGATGCTGGTTACGAAATTTTTCCTCGAAGTTCGTTCAATGATTCGAAAGAAGTGTAAAATTTTTTTCCACCCGCTCTCCTGCATTTTATAACGGAAGGAGTCCTTATATAGCAGAAGGTGGGGCTGAATTATACCAAAAATCATCATTTCTGTGGACTTGGAAGGTTCATAGAATTGTTACTGTACTCTTTTTCAATGCTCAATGTCAAGAACTATTGTCACACTATTGTTTCGTTGCCATTATTAATTGCACCCACGGAACGATCTCTTATTTCAGAAATCAGTGTATTATGAATTCACCAATTCATCAAACTCCATAGTTCGCAACCGTGATGCTTCCTATCTCATGTACACCACATACCCCCCCCCCCGCTCGACAACAATGTTTTCGAAGAAAAGTAGGAAAATCCGGAAAAACATCCGAAAAAAGGGGTAGGAAGGTAGTGTCTCATGGTGACAAACGGCTTAAGCTGCGAATGTTGACTTTCTTAGGATTTTCAATGGCCGAGGAGTTTGAGACAGTCTTGATTAAAACAACGATTTTCAAAAAAATTTGTGAAGTAATCAGATACCAGTATGGATGAGTGGTACCGGCATGACGAACAGAGCCCTCCAGGGAGGAGCTATTCGTCACCACTGTCCTCAGTCTGCTGGGTCCTGATTCGATGAGAGAATCCCATCAGAGGGGTCGTATTAGGTCAATAAGGAAGAAGGGAGAATATCTCTCTTTTGAGAGAAATTTTCTGAGCCGTGAAGAGTTTTTATTTCGGCCGCTGACTTTTCTCGTTTTTCCCGTTTCATGTTCGCTATATATACTCCTGGTTGCGGATGACGAAGTGCAACCATTTTGCTACCTTTTATGGCAGCTGAAAAATTTAGTTTGTTTGTGGCAGCAGTCCGCAACGCACATCGTTGTTGGGATTCCCTAACAGATGGGTCGTATTTGGGCTGAGAAAAATATTTTTGATAGTTGATTTCTCTTGTTTCGCGGGCGTTATAGGGGGGGGATCGTACTTGTTCGTTATTGTGAGGAGGGAATGTCATATTTCCCTTCAGACCTTCTGAAGAAAGGTTGCATGACTTTCAAAGATTTTCCTATCTCATGTGCACTATATACCCCCCTATATACCCGCCCCCCGCTCGACAACAATATTTTTAAAGAGAAGTAGGAAATTTTTCGGAACAAGTGGTTGGAAGTTGGGGGAAAATCTGAGAAATGGTAGAGAGGGGGCGTATTCTCCTCGAAGCTTTTCCCGTTTCGTATGTGCATCACCCCGCCTTCCCGCTCGATAGCTCGATGACGAGGGAACCAGGGAGGGGTCGCACAAACCCCTTTTTTTCGGAAGTTCCCTGAAGCTTTCTAGTTTTTTCTTCCAGAATTCTGCTGTCGAGCGGCGAGCCGTTGGGGAGGGAAGAGATATTTCCCCACGCCGCAAATTTCCTCAAAGGCAAGTACGACCCTTCCTTCGACCCCTTCTTCGCCCAGTTCCAAGCAAATACAGCGCTCCCCCTTATAGCGTCCGTGAAACAAGAAAAACAGCTATCAAAACTATCAAAAAAATTCTGGGAACAAATACGACCCCTTCCCGCTGGAATTCCCTATTATGCGACGTGGTCTGATCTTGGGGGCACTCCTTGGTTCGAGTAATGAGGAGGGGTGAGACTTATAGAATCATATCAGGTAAGCGAAACTTACTGTATATACTTACGCTGCCTGTACCGCATAGTGTTACATATAAATGTAAAGTCTCCACAGGAGGCATCAGCAGTAATCAGAGTAGGAACCGAAAAATGCCCCCATTGAGTCCAATTGCGCTTTACTCAGCAATGTGTTGTTGAATTCTTCAAACAAGTTATATTCTGCACCTTCATTTTTTGCTTGTTTTCCCGGAACAATACGTGATCTGAAGGCCAATGTTTTGCTCTTCAGTGCTATAAATAAACCATAGCTCTCCTCGTTCACAAATATCATGCAAAACAGAACAGAAACGGAAACAACCCGGCACAAATCACACAAAATCCGCATTGTCAAGCGAAACAGCGACCATCATTTCACAAGTGGTAATATTTTTTAACCAGTAATAGTAACCTGTCCGTCAGAGCAAAAATGGCACTGGCAAAATGTACAGGCTCTCTTGTTAATATTAGGTCATCTCAATGAAACACGGGGAGACCATAGGGGACTGGCGAGAAAGCGAAGGGGCTGGGCCATGGGCTTCGAAGTCCGTTCATTTAGCAACGTATTCGTCAGATTTGGCCGACATAGCCACTAAAGAAAAACCCGAGAGGCTGAAAAGAAACCTGTGTGCTCTAAATCAGCGCTGGGCTATCGAATCGAGCTTCATATGAGGGAAAGCGCGCTGCTTAA
>MU941204.1:0-12138 GCA_036418165.1 Cooperia oncophora
ATTTCACAAGTGGTAATATTTTTTAACCAGTAATAGTAACCTGTCCGTCAGAGCAAAAATGGCACTGGCAAAATGTACAGGCTCTCTTGTTAATATTAGGTCATCTCAATGAAACACGGGGAGACCATAGGGGACTGGCGAGAAAGCGAAGGGGCTGGGCCATGGGCTTCGAAGTCCGTTCATTTAGCAACGTATTCGTCAGATTTGGCCGACATAGCCACTAAAGAAAAACCCGAGAGGCTGAAAAGAAACCTGTGTGCTCTAAATCAGCGCTGGGCTATCGAATCGAGCTTCATATGAGGGAAAGCGCGCTGCTTAAGTTAGTCTGGACCAATAGAAGAGTAGAGTGGTGTTTCCTACATGGCATGTGGAAGATTTTGTGCAGAAAGTCCAAAATCTCAGCGCCACTGCTATCATCCTAGACCAGCTACCAAATTATAGTGACAGGTACCTAGGTATTTCTCCAGAACCTAACAAATCATACTGTGGAGCACCCAGATATAATGGAGGCATGTGATCAGGACGGGTATGTGACAAGAGAATCGTAATTCGCCGCGTTGGTGGGCGTCGCGGGCGACGTCGCGCTCGCCAATAACGATGGCTCCAGGTACAGGATAGCGACAACAAGCAATTCAGAACCTAAAATGTCTACGATGACGGGGTCTACATGAAGTCCGGTGCTCCAGTCGACAGGTTAACACGAGTTAAGAAACTGTCGCGCCCATCGCCGCGCGCGGCGGAGCGGCAAATTACGATTCTTTTGCCCGTCTCCCGATCAGGACTAGTAAGTATTACATAACAAACCGTAAAGGTGTGAAGTGTTCTTGTGGCAAGTCGTAAACTTACCACGCGCGTAGGTTCCGTAGGTTCAGGGAATCAAATCCCGGAGTAGCTTGCGCCGGGGACAATCAAGCTTTGCACCCTCTCCCTCCGAGCACGGTAACGTACCAGATTTGTCGGGGAGGATAAGGAAGCTCTTGTACATTTGCTGGCTCTCGAAGTCATTCTTTAGGCCATATCGCGTTCACTGAGCCACTACAATTCTGAGTGGAATTAGGAAACGTGCCATCTCCCCGAAGAAATAAATGAGCGGCAAAGACATTATCCTTTGCCCCTTCGTCCACCCTTATTTCCCTAGGCGTAACCACTCCTCAGTTGAGAAGCACGTATAGAAATGTACAGCATTCTGCTACTGCCCGATCCGAGGTCACCCCACTTTTCAACTGCGATCAAGGCAGGTTGAAAGTCTGGGATCCCCTGCAAGTGGGGTCCTTTACGATTGCTGGGGGAGGGGCGTTGTATCTGCCTTCAGGAGAAATATTTCGGTTTCCCTCAGTTTTTCCCGTTTCCCACCAGGACACATCATCGTTGGGGATTCCCCAACAAGGGCTGCGGGGAGAGGGGATCATATTGGCTCCAGGGCACATCATTGGTTGCGGGAATTCCCCAACAGGCGGGGTCGCTTAATTTGGCCGCCAGAGAGGGGGGGTGCGGGTTCGTAATGAGTGCGGTAGCCAGTAACGAGCAGCGCAAAGGTGTCAGTGTGCTGAGTCCTGTACAGCGAAACTTGCTTTGTAGAGAACTCGGATATGTAAAAAAATAGTACAAAACTTTCATTCATCAAACTAATCCGAAATAACTGGAAATATTAATAAGTCGACATCATCTCGTAAGTGAAACAGTACAACTCATACTCTGGTTCGCTGCGGATGATGGAGCGGGTGTCCGCCATTGCACTTCGGCCGCTGAGCCAAACCTGTTTTTTTTGACAAACGACAGCAGGACTACCATATCGTTCGTATCAGACGTTTTCTAGCAGTTGGTCTCCTTCATCGGAATCAGCAATTGGTGGGAGCCGCGATCTGGCGCAGTCGTACGAGCGGGACACGCCTCCATCATACGCAAACGGAAAACACTGTAAACAAGTGCACAGGTTCGCCATGGACCTCCCTGAATCCTATAGACACATTTGCTCGCGTGGACAGACATTACGCTCAAATTGCACCATCCCATCACCTCTGCGCGGACCTCAATGCGCGGCGCATCCAAAGTTAGCATGATTGGCGCTAAACAAACCACATCCTGCTCCTGCTCCACCACAGGATACGTTCTACATGTATTTCTGGCTATTCGAACACGCTCGCTTGAAACCGTACACAGAAAACGGACTTTCGAACAGTTCGGAGTGTTCCCCAACTAATCCCAACGAATTGCATCTCATTGAATCCTGGAAACTTCAGCGAACAGTTCAAGTAGTTTTTTGGCAAGCAAAGCAGAAAATCTTCTATAATTCGACACTGTTTTTCAAATTTCCAAAGTATTGAGGTTCAAGGGAAATATCTTGGTTCAAACCTGTACAGTTTGCACTGCAAACTATCCAAAAAGTGCACTCCCCAAAAATTCCCAACGCAGAATTTCTCTATGAATTTGGCGACCTTAATAGGCATCTCAGTACTTTTAGGAAGCTCAAACCTTCCTTTACACGACTGCGGTCTCCTCTTTCCCACAGGTCCGCTTTTGAGGAAGTTATGGCCCTTCAAAGACACCCTGTTTTCCTGAAAACTCGCGCTCCAATCCAACCACCTTGCAACCACTTGCACGGCTGGTCCTGCTCAGAATCCCTTCCAATCGATTCCTCACCATTTTCCAGCTGATCGGCTGGTATAGCTCCATTTCTTTTCTTTTTTTCTGTTATTTTTTCTGTTGCTGTCTGTTTTTCTGTTATGTTATGCTATTTCTGCTTTCGGTTGCGTTATGTTATGCTACATCATTTAGGCCGCGTTCATAGCTTGCGACGGTGAAGAAATGCAGAAATGCGGAAAATGCAGAAATGGCGAACTGTTGAAAGATTGGAAATTGTAATGCTTTTCGTCATTTCTGCATTTTCCGCACTTCTGCATTTTCCGCATTTTCTGCATTTCTTCAAATTGATGTGTATATTACGCCTTCCATCATTTCCTCGGATTCCGCATTGCTTCATGGCCTTAGGCTTTGTAGGGTGGGGGGGGGGATCAGCACATTCGCTACTTCACATCCTGGTATTCATTGCGTCACAAAAGTTGACAGGTATTCCTCCAAACTTTGAGTGGAATCACTTTATGCCTTCACAACCTAGAGCCGCCATATAGCTCTAGTGCCTAGCTCGAGCTCGAAAAGAAAAACAAACAGTAAGCAAGAAACAAAAGGGCGCCGAAGTCGTACGGCGTTCGGACCGCAACTCTTCCCCAACTAATGCTGTGCCCTGTTTTTGGCGGCAAGCCAGTAGCGAAAGTTTTACATTTCGAAAAAGCAGTAGGAAGCTTGGGAAGCCGTCGACGGCACACCTCCAATCGTGCCGCGAAAACAGGGTACTGGGGCGGTCGTACCAAGCCGCCCCTATTAGGGTGAGTGGCGGGGGCGGGGCGTTCGCCCAGCTTTGGCCGAGAAAACTGGAGAATTTCTCCGGAATTGTTAGGAAGCAGGGAGAAATTAGGAAGGTTGGAGGATGTAGAGGGGGAGGAGCGTACCATAGGAGGAAATTTAGCAGGGGAGAGGCCATATTTTGCAAGTTTTCCCCAACGGCAAGGACGTGGCCTGACCGGCTCACCAGCGAGGCCACTCCGCCTCGCACTAGACCTCTAACAACTATCTTCTTTCCTGTAGTACCTTCAGAGATTACAATTCCACTCTTCGAGTATACTTTTAGGTAAGTTATAAAACTCTTCCATAGTTTATTGGCGGTGCATAGGAAACCGTATTTTTACGAAGTGATCTTTGAGCAATTGGTGGTATCGCGATGGTTTTTCTCGAGTTTGCTATCGTTTTCCAATCGGATTAAACGCATACTCATGGAATTTGCACCAATCAATCGATGTTGTTGACGATCAACAAGAGCAAATGATCTCCAAAAGTCATGCGGCACCCCGCGACGTGGGGTGGGGGATAGCGCTGGCGCTGTCGTATTATTCGGTCTCGTTGCGCTTCACTCTCTACGCTACTCTCTACCCAGTCGTATCTCTACTATCTCTCACTTACCACGCGTGCACGCTCGATATCGTTCAAAAGGTTCAGTGATCAGAAAATCAAACGTGCCACCTGCGGAAACGTAACAGAATGTCCGCTTTTCAGACGTAGTGGCGGGTCGGCATTAACTTGCTTACCCCCCCCCCCCTGATCAATGGTTACGATCATTTCAGCAAACTGTTAATCCTCTTCAAACCTCTTTCGGCCCTAGTAGAACTGTTCTTTGACTTGTTTGTTTCCCTTAATAGAACTTCAACATGAACATTGCATGATCCCAAAGTTTCATGGTATCGAAATTTTTACAAAAAAATCGGCTTCAATTTTTGTTGTGAAAAAGTTATTCCAGCAGATACGGTAAGCCTATGGAAATATTTTCGAAAGTATGTTCTTACGGTATTTGGGTGCTTAGCACTTTTTGCCAGGCCGCTGAAAATGGAAAATAAGGCGCGGTTCGGCTTGGTGGGGACCTGGGCCGTTAGAACTCCAGCGACGGTGCGGTCGTATTCGGTGGCTCGGGTTAGGAGGTCGCTCGGTTCGGATTCCGGCTGTTGACTTTTCTCTGTTTTTTTCCTGTTTCACTGGCGTTGTCTCCATCCTACAGGTCGACGTGGATTTTTTTGGAGGGGGGGGGGGGGCAGAACGGAGAATCTATCTGACAAAAAGTTGGGGAAGAGTTATTTAGGAGGACGGAAGGTAGGATTGAGGTGGGGAAGGGGGCCAGAGGAACTTTTGAGGGGCCGTATTTGGCAGCAATTTTCCCCAACGGCTGGAAGTGCCCTGGTGAGAGCGCCAAATGCTACTTAGCGAAGCTTATACGGCAACGTTGTGAAGACCAGTAGATTCTGCAACCAAAAGGGCCCAATTGACCATTCCGCAGCTTCACAAAAGTTACAGATCTCGCCTAAGTGAAACCTGTCAACTAATAGCAAAAGTGTCCAGTGCCCCCTACGAGCCGAGCAGCGCTGAGAACGGTAAGAATAGACGTTGGCAGTAAAAGAGGTCTAACGGAGGCGCTGAAGTATTGCAAAAAAGCTTGGGGAACTTGGTGATTTTTGAAACTTTTGAGCTTTTCGAAAGAGAATGAAATGGCTGAGCCTCATGTGGTTGTTGAATCTCAAGATCCCATTAGATAACGTTCCCCGATAGAAATGTGGTAAACTCTCGTTTATGCCGGGTTACAATTCAGTTTACTGCCACAATCCTTCTTTCATGTTCAACGCATTTCACAGAACTGTTCTTCGCCACTGCTTGGCTTGGAGGGGCATTTTGCACTCTCGCGTCTCTTTACTTAGCTTACCTGCTCACGGCTGTGGGCAGGTCTCGCTTTGGTAAGGCCCGCAGAGTCTTGTGAAGCTGCGAAATGGTGGTAGCGTGCCACTTTGGTCATAGAAACTCACGGGTTTTCACATGCTGGCCTGTACATGCTTAGCTGAGAACCATTCGGTGCCCCCACCAAGCTGGACTGCGCCCTGTTCATCATTTCTTGGGCTTACCTCCTCGATCAGAACCTATAGGACCGTGCTCGACGGGCGAGTCCTCACAAAATGTTTTTTAAATGTTCGAGGGTCAGATTGAGGGGTTTCTCCGTGCTCATCCCTGGCAAACTACGCTATTGTTTGCTTTCACGAGAAAAGACTAAGTACTTATCTCCGACTGCCCGTTCACTTCTGATTTTCAGAAATATCAAGATTCTCTTATCTGCGACTCCTATGTTCCGCGACTTAATTCATTTTTGATGCAATTTTAATATTATTTTTTACGGCGCGGTTCGGCGACGGGGGGGGGTTGCCCCACTTACAAGTCTCACTGTAGTGAAATTTGAACTCTTGTGAAGCTGGAGCAAGCTCGTCAAGCCATCATGGTAAAACCTGTCAACTCAAGAAAAGGCTGTCTGGATAGGTCGGCACGTCTATGAAAAGTAACAAAAAGCGCAAAATGCCCCCCGTCGTCCGAATTTGCCGCATTTTTTTTTAAGCTTTTATTTTATCTAATGAATATCTCTTTACCATTGTTGAAAAGTGTCTGATGCATGGGTATGGTCGACGATGAAAAATAGCCTTCAAATTTGGTCACAAATGAAAATTGTTGTGTCTTACAAAATTTTTGTCAGCCAGTGAGAGTCCGAGCCATGCGTAACCTTTGGGCTAATTCAGGTTTTGGGTATTTTCTTACGAGGGTGTTGGAAAGAAATAAGCTACACCTTTCTGGTTTTGTTGTGTTTCTACTACTAAGGTGCAACAGACCCTTGAAAAAACAAACCGATTCATTTACCCGGCGGGCGCAGTCGGCGACTGAGTGTGGGGGGGGGGACATTGCACTCCCTGCCTCTTCACTAGTTCCTGGTTTATCACTCTACTCTTCTGAAACCTTTAGCCACTTGTGATATCTGCGAGCAACTCGTCTGGCCACTTTAGAACCTATCAGCTCTTGTGCGCCGACGACAAGACTACCTAGATGAGGCGGACAGCGTCGATGGGATCTAGCAATGTGCAAAATGGCCCACCCCGTCGCCCGAATCGCCTCCGAGTTCCCCTAACGTGGTGATTTACGATGCTGTTCGCTTGTTTCATTTCTATCAACCCTTCAGATTGGGTTACCTGTTGTACTCCTTTCTCTGAACTGTATGATGCTACGATCCTATGAATCTCCACCCAAAACGAAAATTCACCCGATGTTTCCAAAAGTGGGAGGGTAAACAGCGACGCAATTTTTGATGCCGACGATTAGTTCTCCTGTACTACGTGCCAACTATTACATGTCTGATGCTTTCATCGTTTGATTTTCGGTATCTCGGGCATTTCTGTTTTCGCGATTGTTTTTGGTGTTGTAAAGTAGCTTGAAACGTCACATGAACATCTCTATCGTATGACTGATACGTTGGTCGTTTGATCTTTTAATGCGCTGGAACCGGTTTCACGGGGGTTTTCCCCGATCTGTTTTTGGACATTTCCCGGAAAGAAACATTTAGCAATCACAATCACCATACATAGTCCTTTTAACTCATCACTCATTCATCGCATTTCTCTCGAATTTTCGATACCATTTCCAATAGCTGAAATGAGTTGATGTGTTGGCGGCGACATCCCCTCTGCCCATCCCAGCTTGGCGACAGTCTCTAGAGACAACTGGGGAAATCTGCTAGAATTTGGTAGATGTGGAGTCTGACCTCGTCTATAACGATGTAAGTGCCCTCTGCCGGGAGGCGTGTCCAGCAGAGATTGGAAATGAGGAACTTGGTCTGGCTGTAATATGCAGTAAACGCTGCTCCAGAAATAGCCTGGTTGCGCTCGTCAAGGTCAATAATCTTTCCCTTCTCGTCTTTTGATCGAACGTATCGTTGATTCTTTTTCACCTTAGATAGAACTTTTCGGACTGGTAATCAGGGCTGACCATCTATTGTGTAATACATCAACGGAGTCCGTATGAAAACTGGCGAGAGAGACTAATTACTGACCCTCCCCCCCCCACCCTTACACTTCCTCATTGATGGCGAAATATCAGGAAGTTGGTAAACAAACCAAAAATTTCAAGGTCGTGTTCCAGAAAACTTTGCCACAACGTATGGTGTGTCGTGCTGGTAATATCATGAATGCTGCAAATGTGGAACAGTCGTTAAGAGCGCAACCACTACAGGCATTGTCCAGTGATCGAATCCCGGATCAAATGTCACTCCTACGGCGGACAGATGTTCTCAACCCTGAGGAGTTTAGAAGAAAGTAGCATTTATGTAAACCAACCTCCTGCGCTTTCTTTTCATTTCACACAGTTTGTCGCGTTCAGTCCTTTCTTGCAAAATTTAAAACCCTCCCGAACAATTCATATGAGTTTTTCGTTACCTCTTCAAACTTGTTGTAGAGCGCCTGTGAAAAGTAGAACTCCATGTACTAACCTAGTAGTCCCTAATAATCGAGGGGGCGGGGCGACATGTGATGTGGGCGAGGCTCCTGAAGGACGCTGGCTTCCTTCTCTGCAGTAACTCAAATTGTTAGTGATAGTTTTGAGATGGGGCCCAAGACAGTGAATGAAATGCAAGCAAAAGCCTGCAGTGTTGATCGACCTTTCCAATGCGCCACGCTCTTTACTTCGAGTCAAGGTCGTGGTGACCATTAGCTGGAATGAGTTATTGCCGTACTTTCAATTGAAAGGCAAGCGTGGTTTCGCATTGAAGGGGACGTTTTGTCTTTCACACCCAGTTTCCGTATTGAAGAACATACTGACTTAACACTTAACAGCTAGTAAACCGCTAAAGAAGCCCATTGAAATGATTAAAGGTTAACCAATTCAGATTACAACGAATCCAGCACGTCTCTACCAAGTGGCTCGATACAATCGCGTGTTGTACCATTATCCCCCACCTAAGCCGGAGCAAAGTGCTGTGCATCAGGTTGTGCAATGCAATTTCACTTGTGACGAACGATCGTACCAAGGTTTGTGAAGTAACGGAACCTTGGCAGACTGATGCTATTATAGCTGACGTGTGGAAGTTGCGTTCTTCTGACGAGTGCGTAGTTGTTTTGCTACCTTTGCCCGACCACCATTACCACAAAGACCAGTCTTTACAAGGGCACGCTGTACGTTGGGGATTCTCTACGGGGAGTTGTATTTGGCCTGGGAAATATTTTTCTGATTGTTGGTTTTTCCGTGCACTATATATTAACTTTAGTCTGTCAACAGCGCTCGCAAAACTATTTTCTGTGGAATGTTGATAGTGTTTACCCAGGGGAAGTGCAAAGCTACTCCTGCCCTATGGAGCTTTGTGGGCGTGCTAGCGACCGTACCCGCGCCATCAGGTGCAATTACTGTTGAGCGTGTTATTCCCATTGCTTTTTTAATTCTAAAGCCCCTGGAGTCGAATAGGCCTCGCTAGCTGCCCACCCCATTACCAATCCTGTCTTACCAAATGTGCTCCGGACAACTCGTCCACATCGTCCAAATCTCTTCGACTGAGTGGCCGGCTTTACCCCCCTGCCAGGGCGCCGGTTCTGAGCCCGGTCGTGCGAACCGATGGCTCTCTTAATGCTCATTGCGCTTTCAAGTCGGCTCGGGGGGAGGGCACCGAAATGCTCTACTAGGCTTGTACAGGCCACCTTGTAAAGACCTGTAAATTTCTGTGACTAAGGTGGTCACTCGGGCATTTCGCAGCTTCACAAATGTTTACAGGTCTGACCAAAGTGAGACCTGTTAGTTACCACGAGCTTACAAGAGAAACTAGCGGTAGTGCAAAATGCCCGCTCCAAGCCGAAGAGTGATGTAATGTGTGACTACCGGACAGGTTGCATTTTTGGCGAAAACTGTCTTCAAGGCGTCCCGGTGTCCCCGGTTCTCGAGTCCCCATAGAAAATAAAAATTTGTCATAATGCGATCAGATAAACTAGCAAAACTGTGGTCGGTTGAAGTGTGATGTTTGCCGCCACTTTTTATTTAGGGTTGACTGTTTACTAGCTTGTTTTTCTTGTTTTTTAGTGGTGACTAGTATCCGATAGTCCGTAAACAACATACATAGAAAACATCTAAAACGTATTTAGCAGGCTTTCCCCCTCGGTATTTCAAAGATCTCTGTCAGCAGATATTCGGAGATCATTGCAGCTTCAGACGTCAACAACACCTGTCATAATCGCATGGCAAGTGTGCAGAGAACGATGTCCTGACACTTTATTTCCTCATTACATTCTATCTTATTCATAGACTCATTAGAATTGGAAAGATGTGACCGAAACACTGATGAAATATTGAATTTTTTAATTTTCTTCTAGTTCAAGTGCACTGAATACACGTACTGCAACGCTTCCGCATAAGTGCCAAGCCAATGGTGTCCCCGCCAGGGAACATCAGCGTTGGGGATTCTCCAACAGGGGGTCGTATTTTGTCGCTGAGGGGTAGGAAGCCGTGTTTACCTTCTGGTCTTCTGAGAGAGGTTGTTGGCTTCTCGTGGTTTTTTTTCTGCTTAATGTGAACCCCGTGCCCCACTCCCCCCTAAGTGGTTATGCTTCAGAACTGCTATACAACTGCTATTTTCGATTTCGACTGGCGTTAGTAGTGGGTGGGTGACGATCTCTTCTTCCCCTCCCCCATCCGCTCGACAACAACTTTTTTGGGAAACCTAGGGAACTTTCGGGGAATTCCGGAAAAAGTGATTGGAGTTTGGGAAATTTTAGGAAAGTCGTTGGTGGAATGAGGAAGGGGGTCGTATGAAGACACGGTGGGGGGGGGGGGGGGGTCGTACGGACTCGATCAGAGTCCCCAACTAATGATGTGCTCTAGTACCGCGGGCAAAAATGTTCAGGGCACTCCGTACGTTGGGATCCCTGAGGAGGGGGTCGTATTTGATCGCTGGAAGGGGTAGAAGTCGGATTCTCTCTAAGAAAAATGTTTTCGGTTGGTGACTTTTCTCGAAATTTCCCGTTTCATACATGCTGTATATTCCCCGCTCGGCTGCAGTTTTTAGGGCAAACCGGGGTTTCCGTGAGGAACTGCGGAAAAGTAATTGGGTGTTGGGGAACTAGGGGGCTTGTAAATGGGTGGGGGAAGGGAGACGTACCAGATGAGGAACCTTAGCCATCGTATTTCGCAGAACCTTTCTCCAATGGACGTGCCCCCGCGACTCTACGGGCCCAGAAGGCGTGTCACTCCAAGGATGGAATCTCGCTCAATTCATCCAAATACTTTTGCCTCGGAAGCCTAAAGCTCGAAATTTTGCGGCAGATAATTCCTTGAGCACCATAAACAATTCCAAATAAAACTCCTGCTGGACACCCAATATTGTTATCTTCTCTTACCTTATTTTTTTCTTTTAATCAAGACACATCCTACGTTGGGGAGTCCTCAGCGGGAGCAAGTCGTATTTATTCGCTGGGCGGAGAGGGGTCGTACTTGGTCTGAAAAAAATATTTTTTGATTGTCGGTTTTCACTGTTTCACGGGCGCTACTCACATCGTTGGGAAAATTCCAATGGGAGTGTGTAGTATTTGCTTGTCGTCGGGAGAGGGGGGGGGAAGGGAGCAGTATCCGCCTCTGACAGAAATTCGCCGCGCTGTGAAAATAAATTTCCCGGTTGTTGACTTTTTTCCGGTTTTCGTTTCACTCATGCTGTGTATACAGCCCCTGCTCGGCAGTAATTCAAGGGAATTTACTAGAAGAAATTTTTTGGAAATTCTGGTGTAGGGGATTGGGGGCGGCAGATGGTTCTAAGCTAGCCCTTGCAGATCACCTGTGAACATCCGTAAGATCTTATAACCTTACTCGGTATCATTTCACAGTTTTCATATGGAGTTTACAGGTATCGCGAGATAAGAAAGTAAATATGATCTCGCAGAGAGCAAGCTACAAAAAGCCCTCCAAACCTACAGACCCTTTTTTTCTCAGTATTCAAGAGAATTACGGCGTGTTTATTCGCTCTTTTTTGACCAGAAACTTAAAATGCTTTATCTCTAAAATTTTTGAGTACACATAAAGTCTTTTACAGAGTTTATGGAAACTTCAGGGCAAATATGAACATAGAAAATAAAATATTTCAACGAAACTGCTTGTCAAATTTTATAATTAGTACTGCCTTGAGCTTAGGTATTTGCATAATCCTAAGCATGCATGAGTCAACGAGGGTGGCGGCGGCTCTTTTCTAAGCTTGTTTTTTCTGTGACGTCCTCCTTTGCAAGGGGTGGACGTTCAGCTGCAGCTGTGCTGCTGCTGCTTCCGTTGAACAAAAATTAGTAGTTGTTTATCGAGCCTGCGGATTATTTTGCATGTTGTTTACCGTGATGTCGCGCGCGGCGAAGCGGCACGACGGCGATGACCAATTCCAGTAAATAGTCGGCGATGGCTTTTCTTCTACTCGTATGTAGCTATTAGTTGCAGTGTCTTTTTTCTTTGCAAAAGCTGAATGTGATACGAGTTTGAAATGCCGCGAGCCGCGATCATTTAACGGGTGGTAGGGCCACTTAAAAAATCCTGATTGCGCCGTGCTTTCGATTTTGATTCAGAAACACATTTGAAAACCTTCAGAAACACTCCGCGAAAGCAATTGAATCTGTAGAGCTGGCCGTCCAAGCGATATCTTTCATCCTACTGAATAGCGCCATCTAGGATCTAGAGGACCGAAAACTGTAAAAAGCCTCCCTCTCCCCAAGAGACGACGCGTTC
>MU941206.1:0-27812 GCA_036418165.1 Cooperia oncophora
TCTTATTAGAAACTGAAGAAAAACAAAATAGGGAAAAGAATACACTCCAAAGCACAGATGATCCGTTTCGCCCGTTATCGCAGACCAATCGTATATGTTGGATTCGTAGATTATCCCTTATTCTTCATGAGCGCAGGGGGAGATGGGGAGGGGGGCTTGTGAGTGATGATTGATTTTGTGTAGTCCATTTACAAACACCATGAATAAAAATATGCAATTGATATATAATTTCATACAGTTTATATATCAGGCCCTTGTTCTGATATATCATTTGTATAAAATTCTATATCAATTGCGTATTTTTATTCATGGTGTTTGTAAATGGACTACACAAAATCAATCATCACTCACAACCCCCCCCCCCATCTCCCCCTGCGCTCATGAAGAATAAGGGATAATCTACGAATCCAACATATATGATTCGTCTGCGATAACGGGCGAAACGGATCATCTGTGCTTTGGAGTGTATTCTTTTCCCTATTTTGTTTTTCTCAGTTTCTAATAAGATGGCTACAGAAAGAGATGAAATGCGAGGAAGTTTAACATAGGGTCTACCCCTATTTTCTGTGGTAGTGGCATAAATATTATGCTGTGCGGACTGCAGCGACAACCTGCACATAGCTGAGAAAATAAATCAGCAACACATGTGTCAACACATGAGGCCCATTCGTTCATGTCAATCGAGCTCAAGGTGAGCAGCGTCTTCACTGGCTCCTACAGCAATTGAAAAGAGCGCTTCGAAGGAATCTTCTTGCTCTTGCAAGCCATTTTACCCATGCAAGGCTTTCGAGAATGAGTCTCACTATCAGGGTTTGAAACTGCTACTAGCCAAATTCTAGCAGGATGTATGAGAATCAGGCCCCTCTTGGAACAGCGCTCAGGCTGCTCTATGTATACTAAAATTATACACAGTAGGATAAAAAGAAACTTCCCGTCAACGAACAATTCGATGACGACTCCCTTTGAATGGATGTAATTTGAACAAGTTTCTGTGAGTTCAAGTTAACTCCAAGTAATTCCTTCCACTCGGAATCCATACGAAGATACATTTTGATGGGTGAGATCTATTTCAGCCGTAGAGAAAGTTAGGCGCTTTCGCCAACGTATGGAAACTCAAGCGGCATAGACTGGGGCAACGAGAAATCCTCGTTAGAGAACTCATTTTTTAGTGGAAAACGTAAGAAATCGATCAATACTTTTCTCGAGCATAACTGGGATTATGTCTTGCTTAGGGCACTAAATTGGCGCTAGAAAAGGATAGTGAAGACAACGTTGCTATCCCTACTCTGCTCCATTCATGGAAGTTCAGGTATCAACCGCTAGCCAGAAGGTTTCCAATGCGCTTGAATTCCATAAGCAATTTCAGCAGTTCCACATGCATTTCGTATTCCTTAGCAATTTTGAATGCATTGGATTTCCTCACGTAGACGGGGATGGTGAACTGACTAAAAGGCCGTACGCGATCGGGCCGACACCGAATTGTATAGTGAAAGTACAAAGCTTTTCCCAAGAAGGTCTTTACCTGCAGAAGCCTCGAACAAAGCTGGATTCGATTTTAAACCTCACTTCTAATGTGCTAACCGTTACGTAACCTGTCTGTCATCTGCCTGTATGGAGGACGAAGGGAAATGATCATCTATTTGTATCTGTATGTGGGAGTGTCTTCGTTAAAATTTGGTGATCCTGAAAGTAGTACAGGCTTCCGACCTCGATTCTCAAAACGAGCTATCTCAGCATTCGACAAATGTAAAAACTTTCTTTTCAGTCAATGTGAACACCATAACAGGCCTTCCTTTAGGAGGAGCTAGTGAACATAGTACTGTAAAAAATACTCCGATGATTTACAATAGATGAATGGGTCAGTTATCACAATGGAAAAATGTTCAAGCGCTGAAGAACGGGTAATCTGTGGGGAGGGGGAGGAGGAGATTTGCGAATAGAGTCAAATCCCAGTAGAGGTGGGGTAGTCCTTATTTGACGGAGGCCGGGTGCAGGTGTCGAAGCTTTTGGTGTCTTTCGTCAACCCGCTGATTGTGCTGCAATGCCGTCATAACCTAACCCCGATTCACGAAGCCCACTTGTCAAACTTTTCCGACTTCCCAAGTTTCCTGATGCTCCGAAGCAGCAATATGCTTCCATCGTGATCTCTACAAAAAGTTTCACAGGCAAGCGCTCTTATACTTGCACATAAATATCTTCCCACCGAAATGTTCGTGCTTGGCAGAATTGGTGCTCAACTCCGAGCTCACTGAATTTCGATGGATGAATCCGATTTAGATGAAATAGAAGTTATTCAAATAGAAGTTATTCATTGGGGCTGCTGATTGGAAGCCTTTTTTCCCCAGACCGAAACAAATTTCATTTGTGCAAGTAATTTTATAATTCTCCTATAGAAGGGAATATGTGAGATGTACTTTTCGAATATATATGGCACTACAACATGCAGTCATGTTTTTGGTCCCAAATGAATGACACCAAGATTTGTAAAACCTGCAGCAATTTTTGGTCTGTCAACTTATTGCATCCTTCTCTTTTTTTAGTTAGTGTGGAGGGATAAAAACATTGCTTGACCTTGCCAACCGATTCTATCCCAAACATGATCAATAGAACCACTTTGTGTTCAAACCCCTCGATATTTTTCATTTGTTCGATTTTCAACTAACTCGATTATTCGTCACCAATGAATTCTTTAGGTTATTCTTGAGAAACTGAGGCGAATCTTGAAAAACCATCGATCAGCAGCGATTACCTCACCCATTATCTGATTTTTACATGCAATGCGTAGCGGGATTCGGCCCAGTTTCTACTTGAAAGCTTTTCTCGACCAGAAAGGACAGGTCTGGTTCCAGGTTGAACGGTACCGGGGTCAGGCATTTTTGTCCTGGTATGATCCGATCGAATAGCGGACTGAACGCCGTTTCACTGATGACGATTACCAGGGCTGGCGAAATTACATGTTTTCTATGTGGTTAAGGGATGAAACAAACCATTGCTGTAATGTAGTAGTTTTCTGCATATGTTTTCTTCTTCTCCTAATTGAACATGCCCCAGCTGATATCTTAAAGGCAGTTGGCACGATAAATCCCCCAAGACGACTAGGATCAATACTCCTGGCAGGATAGAATTCCGCGACCCTGGGCAGGCGCTGCATAGCGGTTTCCCCGAGGAGGTGCCCTTATAAGGGCCCTATCAAGCCACAACTTTACGTCCCACAACGCCGCCACGCCCCGCCGTCCAACAATGGACGAGCGTTCCTGCCGCCGTATTAAGGTGATTGGCAAGATGCCTACGGGAAACTCGTCCGAAATCGATTTACAAGTCACTGAGAACGGAGGCTTTTTCTTCGCAGGATTTTGACCGTTTCACTCCGTTCTTTCGCCATTTCCCCACTATACAGCGCCCTACTAGCATTTTAGGCTAAGTAGGAAACCATCGTGCCAACTGCCTTTAATGGAAATTGCATATTGAGACGAATAGCGAAATTCCGCTTCAAATTGGATATTTCTCGGCACAAATAGGATTTCTTTCAGATCAATGAACTGTACAACTCCAAATCAAGTTGGTGAGGTATATGGGCAAAAGGTATGGCCAATTTTTATTCGAAAAGTGCCTGATTCATATCCGTTAAAGAGTGAAAATGACATTCAGCATATGCAGTGAGGTTACATATGTATGCAGGTGGAGCCCTCTTCCGGCTCTATGTGCTTAGTTTCGTAGCCACGCATTCCCACCATGGTTTGAGCTCTCCTACAACCAGATGACCCTACCTACTTCAGAAAAAATTTCAGTCATTCAGAGTTCACTTACCCGCGGATTCGCGTCAGGTATTGGATATCTTAATAGAAGTAAATGGCGGGCCCTAGAGAAGTGCCATGCAATTCATGTGATTTTCAGTAAACTTCTTTGTGAATTCGCGCTTACTGTCAGGGTACTACATGCAGTCTATAGAGATATCTTCTATCTGGACGGCCAAATCTCCTTCTCCACCCTCTAATGTTCATCTGTTTGAGGTACCTTAATTAGCTGGCCTATACCGTCATATAACCACAACAGCCTCTTGTAGCTATGACATGAGGTCAGGCACTGCACCAGAGGCACTGCTTTTGATACTGATGACCTGTTGCCGACGGCTCCATTGTAAGTGGCATCAAACTCTGTGATGCCACTTAACAGTGGGGCCGTCGGCAACACTCTCAATAGACTATCAGGACTATTCATTGCAGCAATAATAGGTCTTCTCGAAGTGCCAAAGGCCGACACATTAGACCTTAGAAGTCTTTCTCCTCATTCTAACCAGGCCTCTCTACTTGTAGTAGACATCTTCTTTAATTCTAGGATTCGTCAGCGAGGTAGAATTGACGGGAAAAGGACTGCGGCAAAAAATTAAAGAAAGTCCGGTGAAGACGAGCGATTCTATCGTGAGTCCACAAGGTTTTCACAGCTCACAGCACTGTAAGAGCTGCACCACTGCATCCACATGAGTTGTCGCTGGAGCAACGGTTTGTTCTTATTCACTTGTGCTACTTGTTTTTTCCCTGTGACACCCCCCCCCCCTCATCCTACCCCTCCCACGAGCGTGAACAATAAGCCCGCACTGAAGTATGACTAATTGCGATACTGAATGAATGAAAGAAGCTCGGCACATCTTGAAGAGAGATTAATCAAAGCGGGACGTTCAAATCCATTCATGGAAACAACACAGAACTTCTCAACCAGAACAATTTTAAGTTCCAGACGAATGCGGAAGAGAAGGTATTCTGCGAAAATGCGAAGGCGGGTTATTTTCTTATGTAATTCAAGCCGCAGCTGTACTATGTCGCATGTAACAATGTTACGTAAACAGTTAGTACCCATGTTAAAGCTAGTTCAAAGAAATCAAAATAACCATACCATGCGAAGCTATGCGATTATGTGATGGAAGCCTAAAATTCTGTCAGAAAAGTTCTGACGTGAAGGTGATGGTGGTTCATGATCAATCTACAGCGCCGAAAAAAAATAAATGGAAATGAACTAGAACATTGCATTTTCGGATGGTTTTGCCGTATTTATTGTACTTTATACCAACAAGTAATCAACAAAACAACCACATTAGAAGGGTACAGCGCAATCGTAAATAGCCTTGGCTGTTCACATCAGCGGCATGACGAAGTTGTTGAAGATTTCGACGTGCATTCAATACCGTTTTCCCAAAAGGGCGTGAAACGGCCAGTTTTTGGTGATGACTTTCTTTCTGCTAACTTAAGGGCTTCAAAACTTTCCACAGCGGTTACTGTTCATACTGGCATGGCCGCTTCAGTAGCGGAATAAGAATACTGACTCTCAGGTGCTAAAAGCAGCTCTATAAGTGGTTTTTTCCGGCACGTTTCTTCTGCGTAGATAGAATTTTCACGCAGATATGAGGGAAATTTTATTCCAACTCCAGAAAATACCCCCTTTTCATGTATTGTAAGTTTTCAATTATATTGCGTACGTGAACACAAGATACAGGGCATTTCGTTGTTGGGGAATCCCCAATAGGGGGGGGTCGTATTTGGCCGCCAGGAGAGGGGAGTGGTATTTGGGCTGAGGAAAATTTATTTCATCCTAAAGGATAAAATTTATTTTGACAGTTGATTTTTCTCGCTTCACGGACGTTGTAAAGGGGGGGGGGGGTCGTACTTGCTCATTGTTAGGAGGCAGGGGTCGCATTTACGTATTTACTTTTTGGCATTTCAGGAGTGGTGGTTGACCTCTTGTGATTTTCCTGTTTCATGGTTTTCATGGTAGTATATACGCCCTCTCCCGCTCGACAGCAAAATTTTTGGGAAAAAGTAGGGAAGTTTTCGGGAAATTTTGGAAAAAGTGGCAGGAAGTTGGGGAAAATCTGAGAATTGGTAGAGGGGGTCGTATTGTCTCGCGGCTTTTCCTGTTTCACATGTGCTATTTACTCTACCTCCCCCCCCCCCCTCGACCGCTCAATTCGATGAGGAGCGACAGGGGGCCGGAGGGGGGGAAGTCGTGCCAACCCAAAAAAAAACCGAATCCGTACGATTCCCCCTCCTAAAAAAAGGGGGATCGTACGGATTCGACTAGAATTTCCAACCAATGATGTGCCCTGACGATAGCGAGAAATCTCAAAGTCAGAAATACGAACAGTATAAGGAGGTAGGCGTCGATGGTCTCCATTCCGAATCACTCTATTTATATACATTCCACAGTCATGAAGCTGTCCTGTCGAGAGAAAGTTTGCGTATGTTTGTCATATATTACAATGGTTTGCAGTGCTAGCTGAGATTGAAATTCCATTCGAAAAAGAGGGAACCAATGTTTCCGAAGAGCAAACCCTCCTTGAATACTTCGTTTCGCCTCGACTGTAGCCGCGAGTGATTTGATTACGACTACTCCGAGCGCTACCTCGAAGAGGGCCTTCATCTGATACATTCTTAAAGGCAGTTGGCGATAAATCCCTAAAGACGAGTAGGATTGATACGCCTGGCAGGACGGAATTCCGCGCCCCTGAGCAGGCGCTGCGTAGCGCCTTTCCAAGGAAGGTACCCTTATAAGGCCCTATCAAGCTGCAACATACCGACCCGAACGCCCACCGCCCGCCCGCCCACAAATGGACGACCGTACCTGATGCTCGTATTGCTTCATTTGCGAAGTAAAATATGAAGCGAAGGGATTGATATGAAGCGGCCGCGGTGCTGCATGGATATATGAGTACAAACGCGCAGTCGTACTTACCGTGGCGGTTGTTGGCACGATACCTACGGGAACTCGTCCAAAATTACTTTCTGAGTCACGAAAAAAAGAGGCTTCCTCTTAGCAGGTTTTTGACCGTTTCACTTCGTTTTTTCGCCATTTTCTCACTATATAGCACCCTGCTAGCATTTTGGACCGAGTACCGAATTATCGTGCCATATGCCTTGAGCACTGCACCCTGGAAGCAAAGATTATTGCTTTCCCAGCTATCCAAGAGGCAGGTAATTGTTGTCGCGTTGCAGCTAGTCCATATGCGACGGCTGCCGGTGGACCAAAGCGGTTAGAAATCAAAGCGAAGCAAAATCCACAACACTTAAAGGACTCCATTGCTAACGTGATAGGTGCGATACTTCCACGATTTATTTTTTCCTTAGCACCACATCTTGGGATTGAAGTGTACGTTTTCCAGAGTTTTGCCTTAGGTGAATTGGGGCGAGTAATACCAGTCGTAGTTCCTATTGAGTTTCTGTCGAACTTCCGAAATCATCAATGTCCAGTTCTGACGGTCTTAGGTTAGAGGCACGTGGCACAATAAATCCCAAGACGTATAGGACCAGTACGCCTACAGAATTCGGCGCACCTGAGCAGGCGCAGGGCCTCTTATACACCCTTTCAAGCTGCAACTTAACGGCCCGGACGCCCACCTTGCCCGCCCGCCCACAAAATATCCAACCGATGTTTGTGCTCGTATCGCTTCATTTGCGTAGTACAACGTGAAAGAGATCAGCATGAATAGCAGTTTCACCTAGTGATTTCGCCATTTTCCCCACTATGTAGGACCACTGCGGACCGAGTACCAAATTATCGTGCCTTATGCCTTCGAATCGTAAATCTTTACATGGAAGATCAACGCATATGACGACTTCCCCTACATGAGTTCGCAAAATAATTGTCGAATCCAGTGAGGATTATGCGAAGTTTCTACTGAACAAAACTGAATTCAATTAATATATACATACTATCACGGGAACATAGCGAGTCAACGAGAGCTTATCCGCTACAAAATTGTGGTCCGAGAAATCCCTACTCACATTGTCTACAATGCTTGGGCGCGAGCGCTACGTAAATTCAGTAATCTTCATAGGATAGAGGGTTTTACGAAGGTGTTGGCTCGAACTTATGGTTAGTGCGAATAGTGAACAAATCTGTAGAACTCCAAGGAAACAATTTTTATCTCAACTAAGTATCACAATTTTCCAGTTAAATATCTCAGTTACTACCCGTAACTAGACAGTCACATACACAATAAACTAAACACATATTAAAACACGGAATTTCTATTAACAAATAATTTGATGACGAGTTCCCATGAAGGGATGTAATTTGATTGGATTTCTACGATTTCAAGATAACTGCAAGTAATTTCTCCTATATGGAATAGCTACGAACTAATCGGTAAGATCGGTTTCAGCCGTAGAGGTAGTTTGACTTGAGGAGGCAGAAGTGCTGGCTCTCGAGGCACTCGCTTGCGCCGCCAACGAGTGGAACACCTCAGCGAGCGTCGACTGCGATAACGAAAAGTCTTCGACGGAATATTCGCTTTTCAGCTGAAAAACATTATATATAGAAAGAAGTTGAGCGAGAAATGAAATTATTCGATAAGCTCTCCTTGAGATGCTGCAAAAACTGTATCTGGAACTTAGTGTCATTTGAGCACGTACGAAGCTTGCGCTAATGCTGTTTGGACTCCAGAAATTTCGGCACCGAGCTCATTTTTAAATTGCCTAAGTTACCAAATCCGCTAAAAACTTGTATATAGGGGTAGTTTAACATCCTGATCACGAACACTACGATTACCTGCGCTCTGCTAAGGCTGAGCCCAGGAGGTAATCGTAGTGTCCTCTCTTGGCGCCAGCGCCAAGAATGAGTGTCATATTCGTAATCAGGATGTTAAACTACCCCTATATACAAGTTTTTAGCGGATTTGGTGACTTAGGCAATTTAAAAATGGGCTCGGTGCCGAAATTTCTGGAGTCCAAACGGCATTAGCCAAGCTTGCGCAACCCACTGCGCAGTCAGCAAGTAGGTATATCCATCAGAACGAGGGTTGGTTGATCAATACTCTATGGAAAGGTCCACATTTGAGCCACCCGTGAGAGTGATATCCGGTGAGAGGAGGAGGCATCTACACTGATAAGGGGGAGGGAAGGAATTCCGAAAAAGAACAGGTTTCAGCACTTTCACTGTTTTTATGTTACCTTTGAGGCGGAGCTGGTGTACTGGTAAAAAGGGCGCTTACCACGTGCGGTCCGGGGTTCAAATCTCGGATCGACTTCCCCTACGCGAACCAAGCCCTCTACCCCCCCCCCCACCCAGGAACGATAAATTGGTACCAGATTCGTGATAAAATAGTGACTTGACACATCTACTTATATAAGTGACCTGCTTAGGTAGCCCCCACAGGTCATTATATAGGTCACTGTCTAAATTTGAAATTATTTATATATTGTAGGATAGCATTAGGGTACAACCGCTAGGCAAAACTGCAGGGTAATCCATAAAAAGTAACAAACTAGGACGTTGCTCTGATTGTGATAATACCCTCACCCTATATAAAGACAGCCATTTGGTACACCTCACAAACCATTGCTCGAGCTGCTCGCGTGGCAGCTGGGCGTGAGATCGCGTGCGGTTCCTCCTTCTATTACTGTTCGATCAAAACAGCGCATTATGAGTAGCTAAGTGAAAGAACAAATCCGTTCCTATTATTAAAACAGCTCCCGCGATAAAAGTGTCAAGGATAATTGCTGATCAATTATGAAACAGTAGCTGATAAGTAATTCCTCAATGAAGGAAAAAAGAAACAAGAGCCCTCAAGAACACCATAAACAAAATCGCGCCCTGACAGTCACACCTCCCTGCGGTCTCTGTGCAAGCCCTGGCTCACAAATCACTTTGTCACATCTCCCAGTAGTGGATATCATCGAATGCGAAGAAAAGAAAACAAAAAACAACAGAAACATAGAGGAAAAACTCTTGAAAAGAAAAGGAAACATTTAAAAAGCCGGCGTCCGAACTTAGGGTTACGGTAGCGAGCATGTTTTTAGGCAGCGTTCATAGTTCGCGACAGCAGCGGCGATCGCCGCGATCGCCAGCGATCGCGGCGATCGTCGGTGCATGGCAGCGCGCGCCCCAACGCTATTGTGAATGCTCGCCTGATGAATAAGGGAATTCAACTTGTAAGACCTTCTTTACTCTTAATAAGGGCTACTAACAGACAAACTACGACTTTCTACACATAAGCAGATCTGGAATATGAGGTAAGAAGGTTTCACTTCCTTTTAGGTCGGGGTAAGACCAACTCCATTTCCTGGGTGAGCTTTTTTTGTTTTTATTGTTTCAATTTATGCATGCTTCAATTGTTTTATTTTTTATGCATGCGCCTCAGGAATTCCTATCGTCTAAGCTGTTCCAACTTCCAAAACATTCATAGTTTACAAGTCGAGTTCAAACAACGAAGAAAAAAAAAGAAACAGAAAGAAACTCTCCTAGGAACCAAAGCACTAATCATTTTACGCGACATCAACAGGTGAAAACTTCATAAACCTCATGTACAACCTCGACGAATGAAAAAAAGAAGCAATAAAAACGTACCTCAAGTGAAGCTCTCGCGCTTTTTGCTCATTTCTATCCTAAATAAGAAAGAAAATAGAAAACAAAAGCGATTAAGCTGGGCTCACCTTCCCTTGTGTCAAACCAAGCTTCAGTACCTAAGGAAATTGCAGTCAAAGGAAAAAAGCATAAAATTGAGCCGCTTACCCCCAGAAGCCTTCGGAGCGCAAGTAATAGCGTTGGGGCGCGCGCTGCCATGCACCGACGATCGCCGCGATCGCCGGCGATCGCGGCGATCGCGGCGATCGCCGCTGCTGTCGCGAACTATGAACGCTGCCTTAGTGTAGTGAAGTGCGTCGAGCTTTTGCACCACAGAAATTGCATCATTCGTGATTTTTACGCGTTTTACCTTACGAGATGGGTTGCTGTTGACTGTACGTGCTCCCAATGAATAAAATGTGATGAAGGAGAGCAGAATTATTTACGAGCACGAGCGCGGTCAGCAAAAAATACATGCAGTTCCGATTAATGACTGCCGTCCCAACAAGGAACTGAGCGGCTCTCCGTCAGAGGGCAGCTAGCTAGTGAGGCGGTCCAACTGAGCAGGCGTTAGAACTAGAACTTTGAGCGGTTCTAGCTCGCTCTCGCTCGCTGAGGAGTCGCGAGAGTGAGATAGTATCTAGCTTGGGGGCTGAACTACCTGCCCAAGGAAGGACGACCATGTACTACTTGAGCGCGGGGGCTGTCTTTAAGTGCGCCAGGCGAGGCCAAGCCAGCTGAAGATAAGGAGTAGTGCTCGAAGTTAGCCGGGCGATGCGACTGGTGGGAAGATAATACATGAGTGCTGCAGGAGTTTCAGGATATCTGTCCACCGCAAAGGCCTCCTTCCTTCCTTCTTTTTCTTCCTTCCTTCACTCATACCCCTTCCTTACTTTCCTTCCTCTGAATGCTCAGCCAGAAGATGCATTGAGAGAACAGCTCTGGACCCTCGCAGCGAGAGAGTATCCGGTTGACAGATGACTTGTAACCGTGCAGAGGGATAGGTGCAATCTGACCTCTGTCAAAACGATGGTCGAGATGAGGCGGGACGTTCGCTAAGGGTCATGAGAAGCAACCTAGTAATGAAGTGAATATCTATTCTCAAATGTGAAGAACGAGGACCTACCTTCTGTCTAGTCTTCACTAACACTCCCTTCCAAAGAAGGAGGTGCAACTGCCTCTAGAATCCAATCCTACTGATTAGAGCATATCACACGTCGGCTAGACGTGTGAGCAACACAACCTTCCAACGTGTGGAAGTCAAACGAGAATGACTGGAAACAGCTTTCCACGGTTATCACGCGAGAACGAAACGAAATTTGAGTGGTCGCTCAATGCGATCTCATTGCTACTGGTCATGAAATGTGACGGGTACGCGTCAGCCAAGTTGAATAGCCCGTCCTAACCACTTACGAAGGGTATTCGATGTAATCTTGTTATAGATATGAAGGAACAGGCAAAAATTCTCGATAAAATATATATTTCAGTGTAGCCCCCATAGCCTCAATGCACTTGTTCGCTCAGGAAACAAGCTTTTCATTACCCTCTAAAAATGTTTCCTCCTTTTCCCCGAATTGTACGTTAATTGCCGCCTTCAGCTCTTCATCAGAAAAACGCCTTCCACGAAGACCTTTTATGGTTGGAACAAGCAGTCATCACCAACCATTTTTCTCAATTTTTTTAATTGGTTTAGTTCAGTCATTATCTCAGCATTGTCGCATCAGTCATTCTGCTCATCTTTCAACAAGGATGACTTAAATAGCATTATGGGTGACTAAATGCAATTTACTGATTGTATTCTCAGGGAGTGTCGTTATCTACTGAAATGACTCGGATTCCCTCGTCACTGCTAAATTGCCCCGATACCGAAAATACTTTGAATAGCCCTCGTAAAGGAAGGTACTTCTATCTCCAATGGCGGAGCTCAAATAAGATGAGAAGGCGGTAACATAAAGAAAGCAGATGTGTAAGTAATTCATAGAGAGCTCGGAGAAGAACAGCAGCATCCCACCCGAACTGCCCTATTATGACAATCCAGTCTACCCTAACCATGTACTTCTCGTCTTCAGTAATAAAAGGAGCTAGCAGCGAGACAACCGTGCTACTACTCACTATATTGATAGAAACGAGCCTAGAGGTGGTATGGAGCAGTGGGAGGGGCATTAGGTTCGCCACGAGCACCTAACTTTTTATCACACATTTTGAAAAAGACAACTCATGTGCTTCCGGGATACCTTTATCCAAAGACTCGTGCACGCGAAATGCGTCTTTTACTGAAATATGGGTATTTTGCTATACTTCGTGAATGACAGTTTACATTAAGGGTTCACAAAATTTCATAATTAAAAATCCCAGTGCAAAGCATACCAAAATGGATATTTTCTCGCTCCAATCGATTCGGTGGGAGTGTGGGAAGTTGAATTGGGATTGCGGGTCGGTTGCGTACCGAGCTCCTCGATATACTATCTTAACTTCTGGCACTGAACCAGTATACGGTTCCTTTTTGGTGCCCACACTAACTCTACACAGATCTTTGACCCTTACAGATGATCGCAAAATTTGAATCGAACAATGTGTGTGGACCAAAAATTCTACATATAACTAGAGTATTGAGGAAATAACCATTTTATCTCAACCACGTATCACAATTTCATCAAACAACTATCACAGTTACTACCCGTGACAAAAGAAGAAACAACCAGCACATTCACAATAACAACTTCTACACATATTATTACAGAAACTTTCAGCGCTGTTCGGCTCAGAGGGGAGGCATGTGGCATTCTTATTTGTTTTCTTTTGCTAATTTCTGATGAATTACGCATTTTACCTTAGTGAAACCTACAGATTCTTGCCGACTATACCTCATGCTATTGCACAAAATGCTCTCCCCCCAAGCCAATCTGCGCCGAAATTTTCTATTAACAGTAATTTGATAACGAGTTTCCTTAAAAGGATGTAATTTGACTAGATTTCTACGATTTTAATACATCTTAGTATCATCTAAGTAATTTCTAATATTCAGGATATATAAAAATATGCAAAATTTAATCGGTAAGATCGGTTTCAGCCGTAGAGGTAGTTTGTCCTGAGGAAACAGAAGTGCTGGCGCTCGCCTGCGTCGCCAACGAATGGAACACCTCAGCCAGCGTCGACTGTGATAGCGAAAAGTCTTCGACGGAAAATTCGCTTTTCAGCTGAAAAATATGATTTTCAGCAATTCCGACGAAGTATGAAAATTCTACCAGTTCTTCCAGATAAAAGATGCTGCAAGAACCTAATACAAAATCTTTTTGTATGCCTATCAGTCTTACGCAAGCCCGTTGAGTGTAAAATAGGTTGTTCAACCAGGGCAGGGTGGTTGAAGAATCCTCAGCGGGACGTTCTTTCGTGAGTGACCCGGTCGAATATGTGGAGAAACATCTGCATCTGTCATTACAACGACGTATGGATAGTTTGAAAAAGATAAGAGATGTAGGTACTATAGTCTGGTTTGCTACAGATGAGGGGTCGTGCCCATGCGGCTATTTCTAGCGCAGCGCCAACCAATTTTCTTTTTTTCTTTCGACAAGCGACTGGACTATATCGCATCGTTCGTATCAGTGGCTTTTCTCCAGTTGCTGCCAATTACCAACTCAAACAACTGTTGGAGAACTGATCCGGCGGTGTGCCAAACGCAGCCGCGCGGACACGCCCATCATCCGCAGCGAACCAGACTGCACCTGTTTACCCTACTCAAGTTGGCTCTGTTGGATCTTTTGACAGGAACTGAACTATTTTTGCGATGAATCCTGGTCAAAAACAGCTTCTCACTTTTACTGTGGAAGTATGGCGTGTGGGCTTCTTTTTCGCGATTTTTTTCTAGTACACCACACAGATATTGATTTTCAGTAGCGATATGCCTTATTTGGCAAATAGTACCCGTATAAATAACAATGCACTGGTTATAGCATACCTGATTGACAACTCGGTAAATATCGGAAATAGTAGAAACTTCTCGATCGATATGGAAGAAGACCGTTGAGCAATGGATGGATTCCACTTTGGCTCCCTTCAGATGGCTCAGGACGAATTTAGCCGCAAGTCGAGCATCACTTTGGCTGGTCATCTTTACCGTAAGAGAATGGCCTTCACCGAATCTGAAATGACGACAATAACAGGTGGTAGCCGGTATTATAACGCCTAGCAGACTATATACTGTGTTAAGGATAGGCATCTCCTGATGAAGGAGGTAGCTGGCATTCACGTAAGTGACGAGCTAAGAAGTTCCACCAGCTGGGACAGGACTCAAACTAGCGGGCTAAGGTATTCGAAGGCTATCTCAATGGGCCCATCCACGAAGTGCTACTGTTGAAAACTATTACTTATTCTTAAGATGTTGCTTGCTTCCAATGCATCGAATCTGGCCCCGATCCATGATAGCAATCCGAGTACACAGTGCTTCACACTCTTCCATCGAATGTGACGTAATCACCTGAACGAATTTCAATTTTCAAGAGTTCCGAAGTTTCAAACCGAAATTCAAAAAGGAGAAAAACTCCTACCACAGCTTTCCCTGATTTCCGTAACCTATCGATCACCTTCCAGAGAAACTGTTGAGAGCCCGGATCCATTCCAGCCGATGGCTCATCCTGAAGTGGTGATTAGCTTGCTATCGTAGTTTTACTGCGCCCGTACAGAAGTAGTTACTCACAAGCAGAATAAGCGACGGATGACTGATCAGCGCAATCGCTACGGACAGCTTTCTTCTATTACCGCCTGATAGGGCTGAAGTGACTGTTGAAGAATAGGCTTTAAGATGTAGGGAGACGAGAAGACGCGAGACCAGCTGAAGTTTTGGCGTCATTACATCATGAAAAGACGAAATGGCTATTATGCCCACGTACCGGCTGGATGTGCCTCTCGGGGATACCGCGTATTCTAGCAAACAGTTCGATGTTTTCCATCGTTGTCAACTTCATGTTCATTGCATCGAACTGTGGACAGTAGCCGACTTGGTCAAAAGACGACCGATCGCCGATAACCATGCTGAAATAAAAGTTGTACGTAAAATGATCTCTGAGCTACTCCATTTGTAATAGGGTGCTTCACCACCTTATGGACGGACAGTCATTTTTTGAGATTTTTGGGGAAAGACAAATTACACAAGTAAAAAAGCACCACCCTCAAGGGAGCATATTGTGACTTGAGCTCTCTTACTATATACAGAATCGTTCCGGATAAAGACAGTACATTTTAATCGTATGGGCAGATAAACGAAACACTACGCCTTTGTCTAGGGTGTGCTTTTTCTCTTCACACCCCCATGGGAGGGGTACATCAGTTAAGAAGAACAAATATTCTCCGTCTCCACACACATAATCAACGCAGAATGCGGTTTTGAAATGACGGCAACAAAACCGACTTCGAACAACTGACAAATACGTGGGGTATACATGAGCTCCTCACCTCCTTCCGTGGATCTGTACCGATCCAAAACCTGGTCGGATCTTTTGTGTCAAAATAGCAAAGGTCGTTGTCTTCCCGGCACCATTCAAGCCCAGCAAACCAAAGCATTCGCCATGATCAACGGCAAAAGACACGTTCTGTACTGCAAGCGCCTTCTTAGTGTACGCCTGAAAAAAAAACAGATTATGAGGAGTGTAACTATGCAAAGAATGTGCGATGAATCAGTTATAATTAACAGTTAAATAATCGAACCAATCTAACACATCGTACTTACAGTTCACGAAGATCACCCCAGCGGGCATAGTACAATGCTAGTCATCAGCACCCATTTGTTGCCTCATTGCAGCCAGGTACGCAAGTATAAAATTACTGCTCAGTATCACATAGCCGCAGGGTACTTGAGATTACATAATCTCTTCACAAACTCCATACCCGAGCTTTGGAGTTTGTCACACATGGTGTCTTGCTTGCACGCGATCTTAAAAGCGTCCATGGCATGTGTCGGAACAAAACCATGCTCCAGTCGCCATACCACCGTAAACAAATGTGCGAACGGTGAAAGGAGCCAAAGGCGCGGGAAGCTACTCTGCTTCCGTGGTCTCGACCCAGGCGCCCGATTCAGTCGCGATCCTGTCTTCCTTCTAAACCGCTGCTCTCATTCATGACCTGGTATGCTTACGTCTCATTTTTCATCCGGTTAGTCTATGCTCATTATCAGTCATGCCTCTCCTTTATTGCCCTAGCTTTTTATCACAATGTCATGGTTGATTATTTCTTTTTTTATTCTTCATTTCCGAGCGTTGCTTTTTCATATTATAACAAATGTGTAATAACATATGAATGTTTGTTAATAATCTTGTCCTAGTGTAACATTAACCCATGGTTGACAACCGGGTTCATCTTTACTAGTCATCTGTGCTCGGCCATCTGTCCTCGTAGCGCAATAGTAGCGCATGTAATACTACCCTAGCGACAGGCCTCAGGTGCCCGTGCCGGACCGTCAGCCATGCGCCCGCAGTAGGGCATTCCTCACGCGTGACTCGTTCGCTGTGGTTCCTTGTGAGGGGTGATAGCCTCTCTATATCCACGTTGTACGAGGTGCGGGTGAGGCGTCGTCGATGCACTCTCCTTGTCTTGCCCGCTCAGGCACAACGTGGCAAAGTATAGTGTTTTGGGAACTACGACAAGATCGCTCACCTTTGCCAGATCTTTGACTATTAGCGGATTGTCGCTAGAGTCTTCGAGTTGATCCACTTTCCGCTTTTCAGCAATGACATCCTCGTCGACAATACTCTTCGTGCTTTCAAGTAGTCGCCGTGTATAGATCTGCTCCCACTTTCTAAACGAATAACAAAATAAACAAGTAAGATGAGGTCACGGGTGAAGATAATATGTGAGTTGGATTGCATCGGTCAATGCCTTCAGAGCTGCTGCTACAAATTCTCTGTGTTTCAAATATGACTAAACCGACATCATGCCACACGGGTTCAATGTTTTGTCGTCGTCGTTTGATCTCTTTTGAGACGCGCCACGCATTCTATTACGATACGGGATTGCAGCAGCATTTGAGTACAACTTGACCTATACAGCCAATTGTCGGAAACTGTCATCTATATTAGTATAACAGCTAGACCTATTTTTGAGCTACATGTGATAGAGAATTATATTACTGCTATATGTGAACGACAGATATTGAATCACATGCGCTATCAAAACTAAAGACATACCTTAAAAACCCGAAAGGTTCCCGCTCCAGTACGAAGAGCACAAAAGCCGCAATCAGAATGTGTGCCACCAGACATGCGCAATGCATGCCCATTAAGGACCATTGAAGAAGAGACGGGATCGGTAGTGATGACGCTAGATCTTGACGATTTATTTCCCCTGAAAGAATAATTCGCTAGCAAAATTGAGCTATTCGAAAGGTAACTGTAGGTGCACGGTATCGGACGTACTGAGGAAATCTTCGCCGAATTGAATTAACTGGAACACAAAACTGCCACGGAATATAGCCATTGCAAGGTTGTACTGAGGCAGTATAAGAAAGACCATCGAGCAGATCGTATGGGGACCAATCAGAGTGGGATCCTGAAAGGAGCATCTACGGAAAAGAACACAAGGATTCAAAAATTGATCGAGCAGGGCATTATCAGTCGAGGGAGTGGATCGATGTTAACCATGAGCAACGGAATGATCCTGTTTAGTTACTTTTCGACAAGGCCACGATACCAGGAGTCAGCTGAAAAGAGCTCTGAAACAGGGCTGCGACTCTGGTGGCTCACTATTTATTCGCCTATATACAACACTGTCTTCTCTCCATCTCATCGGCCCCGCTTGATTTTTAGGGACCTTCATAAAAGCTCTTAGTTAAATCCTGTTCACCCAGGTGGGCCCCCTAATTAGTACCCCAAGAACCGGGAAGAATTAGTCGAGAGCCTTACCTGCTGCATGAGTTGCTCGATTACTATTACGGTCAACGAGGCAACGATCCCAACAAAAAACGTGCCGACGGAGATCAACACGAAGGACAATGCTGGGACATCAAATCGTCGCTGCAGTATGTAGGCCCATAAAACAGCGCAGAGCCTAAAATATCTTGGCTGAACGATTCACATTTTTTTTGGTAAACGAAGGTAAATAATGTGAATGGGCAGTTCATGGAATCAAAAGCGATCTGCACTACCGCGGATGCATAAAGTCAAAAATGGCTAAGATGATCGCCCCCTTTAGTGCTCCAGCCAGCGTCCAGGTACTTTTTAAACCGAAGGTTTCCATGTGATATGGCGTTTCAACAACGGCGAAAGTTAGCCAAATCTGTGCTAGGTACCACTTTTCCGAATTTTTTTTTCGTACGACTTCTTTCATAACTTAACTACCATCTTACTGAATTCCCCGTCAAGCCGGGAAAGGGATGGCTGTAGAAGCCTCCGATACCAATTTCCAGTAACAGTTTCCGTACCACACTGCTGGTCGGGAAGGGTTTGGTGTGCGCTGAAGGGGAAACCAACAATCGGAAAACTCCTCTAAAAGTCAAATACGACCCTACCTCGTTCTTTTCTATAGAACGATAATGTTCCCGTATGGAGGAGCTACTAATGATTTTTCTAGAGACCATCCTAATACGAGTTGTGGTTAGCAAACAGTCATTTGTTCAACATAAAACATTAAAGACGCAAATTTCGAAAAAAGCCTGGACTTACCCGTAGAGCAGGAATACGAGGAAGAAGCAGCAAAGTGCCTCGAAACTGTACGCAAACTCCTTTACACCGAAAGCGACATAGATCAAGAGAATGGCCACCACAGACAAGATGTAGATACTCTGGAAAAGAAGATAAATTTGGTCAGCTCATCACTCCTAATGCCGGAACACAGGAAAATCGGTCATAAGAACTTGTCGTTTGTAGCATTTCTCCCTTTACAGGCGACCTCCCACCTTCGGAGGAAGCGCTCGGTCTCAGGACGCAACCTGCATTATTCGCTGCCCTCAGGCATCAGGCCGATGATAAAAGATGAAGCAAGGCGTCAAATAATACATTCTGGAATGTACATTGCACCCTACCAGTGATTGTTTGTATCCTTCCGGACAAGCCGGGTGGCAATTTGTTAACCCCAAAATGATTGAATAATCGAATGGCCTAAAAATTCGGCAGTGAATTCTATCCAAACACCAATCGCATGGTAGGCACCATCAGTTAGCAATACACAACCCCTACGAAAGGGTGCCTACCTATTGAAAAAGCCTAATGGCCTTTTTTCTGTAATCTTTGGCAAGCAAAGTTTTGATATGATGGTAGCAAACAGTATCCTTAAACCACAACTTACCATATACAAACACATATCCAGTCAGCCAGTACGTGAGCCTCGATAAACCGCTGACAAGCTGCAGATGAAAGGCATCACAGACTCGCTCTGAAATATTCGCAATGGTAGGCAATTGAAAGTTGTTCAATTACGCGCAGGTTAGCGGGGTTTTTTTTATTGCTGTCAGTAAAGGTGCTCAAACTCCATCCCTGTGAGGGTAGCATTACCGTATTTTCTTTCTTCCGCTCTTTTCGCTACATTCTTACTGTTCTATTGTGAAATAGGAGCTCAACACTTGTATGGCTATGTGGCTTGAGGCTATTCGCTTTGTCGATTTCGACCTTTTTTTTCGTTTCCTGAGTAAGCCTATCGTTAAGCTAGCTAAACCTCAAAAAGCTTGATACTGCATTGAACGAATATGTGAAGAGTCCTTTTGAGGTACACGCAAAGATCACTGAGTTCTTCAATGTTGGATTCCTGAAGCGAGACAGGCCACACAAGTTGGTGAGAACCGGCTGTTGCCTGCCCATAAGCATTGACCTATATGCCTGGTACCAAGCGGAATTTAATAAGCACACAAGATGCGGTAAATTTCCTATCCTGATTCTAGAAACAGTTCTGCCACTTCAACATTCGAAAACTTCGTTCAACTAATTCGTAAACTCTTCGCTCAGCCTTTAGTAATATAATTTCGAAAAGTATATCCTACCTTCTACAAGAAACACCGTGAATCCGGCAGGAATAAGGCATAATACCAACAAGATCAGTACAATGCGGAAGACGATCAATTTTGAACTGAAATGAACAGCTTAAGAACACATTCTGCCTTCGTCTTGGAGCGCACGGAAGCTACACTACGCTGTCCTCCTTGACGCACCCCTCGCCTTCATTGCCTTGAAAACGAGGGCACGCCAATAATGAAAGCGCAACGATGGGTTTGGGCCCGCCCACACTGCAAACGTGGAGTATTTCTTCAAAGTTCAAAGGGATCCAGTGAGAACCCAGAAGACAAATATATGATAATGATCAACTTCACAATGGGAGAAAGAGCGTTCACTGACCTGGCTTGCGCATCAAAACTTGTCCTTACTGTCTGATTCATTGGATGATTGATGGCAATGATACCAATTTTGGAAGGATCTGTAAAGGAGAAATCGTCAACGTTATTGTGTGCAACTGATTGCACACGCGGGCGCATTATAGAAAGGCTACGTCACGACTTCTCAGGCTTACATTGAGAACTTGGTTTTTTTTCTATATTCTATAGAATTCTAACAAGCCCCTCAAACAGTAGTGTCCTTAAGTAATCTAGGGATATCGACGCTGAACCTGCTTTTTTATGATAAAGGAGGAGTAGCTCCCACTCTCTTAAATTTCCTGGGTTTGTATACACTTCGGGAGTAAGGTTCAAATCCCGAAGTTTGTGATGAGAACGAGAGCTGGCACACGTCTGCGTAAATGCTACATCAGTCGGTAGCACAGTGCCCTAATTTGTCCAGACGACGATCTTTCACAAGCGAATTACGAGTGCGAAAGAGTCTGGAACAATGAAATGCAGGAATGTTACTAGCTCGTTATCCATTACCACGCATCAAAAAAATCTGGCGGAACGCGCGTGTCAAGGGAGATGGGTTTGGCGCGGCATCAGGCCGTTTTCCACCAATTGCTGAAGCGAGCAAAGCACAAGACTGTATCATACCGTTCGTATCAGTCTTTTTCAACCGACTGGTGCCGCTTCTCCCGCTTCAACAGCTGGTGGAGAATGAATTTGGTGCCGCGTCAAACTCATCCAGCCTGACACGCCGTCTCATTCGCAACAAACCAGAGGTTAGGCATAGTTTGAAGCGTATGTCTCTGACTCACGACTAGCAACGTACACGGGGGCAGGGCAAAAAAAGTCACTTCGACCGAGTCACATATCAGCAAAGTTTTCGCTGCCCAGACAGAGGACGTGGATACGAGTACCAGGGCGGAAGATACCCAAGATGTTCCTCTATAAGCAGGAGCTGGCTCTCGCCCATCACCTTCATGTACACCGAAAATATGAAGTCATCTCCAATCGCAACCTGACTGAAAGAAGACCTTTGCAATTCAATGTCACCTCTCCAAACAGCTGCGAAACTTCTAGTATGGAGTCACCCATGGATAGCTAGCTGCAGACCAGTACTCTCGATCTAGGAGACCTCCCAACATCGAGCAGTCCGACAACGTCGCTACGGTCTAGGACATCATCTTCACCACAGTCGTCAAGGCGCGGGTTGATGGTATGGACCGGACGTACCTGGAATGGAAAGACCAATATTTTCTTCGTGGACCCCGGACTGAAGGTGAGCGCTGGCGGTTACATTGGGCAACTCGTGAAGAATATCCTCCTCACATGTCGTCGCCCGTACCTTCTTGGAAACTTTGTACTGCTACAGCATTGGGTGCCACCACATGGAATCGAAGGGCATTGGAGAAACTCTCGCCTACTTGGAATGGAAGGGGGCTGAGTACCTAAAGAAGATGGAATATCCAAGTAGGTCACCTGACCTGAATCCCCTCAATTACCCGGTTCGGGCGGAGTTCAATAGGGTGGTCTACGGTGGCGGAGAAATCGACTATCTCGCTGATCTCAGGCACCACATCGCGGTCGCGTGCCAGAATCTCTCGATGGCGCTCGTCCAGAAGGCTGTGGCGGAGTGTCATGATAGTATTTAATATGCTCTTCAATATGGTGGTAAAAATGTCCGATCAGAATTTAATAAAGTGTAACTTATAGCGCCTCGAAAGTCAATGAAGAAAGTGACTTTTTTGGCCCCCCCCCCTGTATATTACTTACAAGCCAGTCTACTACACCTTTATGCGTAGTGAATGATGTGGTAAATTTGGTCTTTCAGCGCCCCCACTAAAGAAGATAATTTAGGAAACAAGCAAACATTACCTGTATCTTTAGACTCGACTCTCAACAAAGCGTTGCTCAGAAAGCTCGTAAATATCGGCAGAGACGTGTACAGCTTGTTGTTGAACCATGCCTGCAAAAAAGTTGGGATTATTGGCGCGTTTCCAAAAGGTCTCGAGATCTTGCGAGCTGAAGTGTAAAGGCTTTGCGTCAAATTCCTAGCAGTGACTTCAGAACCCGCGCTTTCCATTCTGACCACCCAGATCATGTTATAGCGGAACGTCTAGAAAATTGTATTTTTTTTTCTTGAGCACGTTCAACTAACCTTAACATTTTCCTGTGCCTCCATGGACCCCAGTACACCGGCCATGAAATCCGAGACAGTCATGTTTTTTAGAAATGGATCCACTAACGCAGGAGCATCACCTCCAGGAGTCATGTGCATGTTAAGAGCAGCAGCTGTTTTGTTGATTCCTAAACGCTACAGTGTTTAGAGGAATATCTTTTCAATATCAAGGAATCTTGTTATACTGGAAAATCTACGAGCAAACTTCAATCTCACCCCTGGAGAATCTACGAGCAAACTTCAATCTCACCTGAGACCAAATTATGCCAGCCCTGGAGCTCCGTTTGGACCTGACCAGAAGTTCTTGCTCGCAGACTAGTATGACCCAAAGAGAAGCCACCCAAACTGAAAAATGCCAAATTTCACACGAGTACTTTATAGTTTTTTGTAAGACTACTCGCAAGTTCACTTGCTTTCGAATGAAAGTGTAAGCTCTGCAGGAGGTGTATATGTCATGTAACACCACAGCAGAAAGAAGGGGTGACCGTGTAGGGAGAGAACTGGGAAGGAAAGAGGCTGGACAGGCTTTTCACGGGAAATAAGTACCTTTCCTTACGGTACAGTGGTATGAATCAAATCAGGACCTTCATAGTAACGAAGAAAAGCTCGATGCTCTCCACAGCTCCCTCGAGTACAGAGTCTTCGGGCCTCAAAGGTGGACCTTTCCCATCTCCTCAACTGTCTACTAGTAAAATTTTGCGAAACGGTCTGCTAGGGGTACGTGCACATACTACACCTAAGAGGAACGGCAGAACCCGATTCTTCCGCAAATTCGAAATTCCACACTCCACAACACCAATACAAATCCAATCCGCTTTTCGCTGTCGATGGTTCACGCTATATGCTAAGAAATAATAAATAGGAAATTTGTCAAATTAAACATGACACTCCTATGCCGCTGAGGGTTCACAAAGCTGTGATTTGATCGGATTGTCAAGAAAAAAAAAACTCGTCTCATAGGTAGAGGCGTACACAAAATACAATTTTTACTTTTTTGGAATTGGAAAATATTCGAGCTGTCTACAAAGAACTCACACATCAATCATGGTGTCGTTAGCCCACCATCGAGTTGCCAATCTCATTTGAGAGATATTTCGGTAGGACATATCTAACACACGCATTGTTGTGTTCAACGTGACGGAGGGTATCGAGTCGAGTGGATAGTTTTTCTGAACAATGATGATGAACTTCACTTTTGTGTTCACTCTATAGTAGAACGCGTTCATTCGTCGACGCTGCAGATGCTGAGACGCATCAGAGAGCCCGTTTTCGCCAATTGTTGTCGCTTGCTCGCACCAACAGATGGTGGTAAACAGGATGGTGCAACGCCAAAGCGATCCCCCTCCCTGTTATACGCCCAGCGTCTGCGGCGAATATGGCTGTATGCACAGCAAGTGCCTCACTATCTGTTGTTCTTTTATCGAGGTCAGGTTTCTCTAACTTTTCTGAGTAGGCAAGTAGACAGGCAAACAAATGGGTGGGAACGAGCTAGCTCTGCGTCAAGTCCGCCCTCTCTGGCACGCCCCGGCGTCCACAGCGAACTAGACTCTAATATAGGCGCGAGATGTGAGCAAAGTGCCTATGTGCCCCTGAACGAGACAAAGCCTCACAACTTTCTCTGATTCAGCGGGCGTCAAATGAGAGAGATGAAGATTGGGCCCACTGTTGCAAGACGAGAACTTCATTTTAAAATTGGTGCTTCATAGAAAACCCGCAGAACACCCGAAAAAATGCTGTACCGTACACGAAAGGGGTATGGAACATTATTCTCAACAAGGATTAACCTATTTTCCGAAGCGCTGCGCCGTTAATTTAGAACTGCTCACCGCTGTACAATTCCACACAAGGGCGCTGGTGCATTGACAGTTGACATCGGTATTGTACGGTATTTCCGTCTCATTAGCATTCCAGTTGAACGTTCCATTCCCTGCAGTCTTATCGCAACCCGCCTCAAGCTGCCTGAAAATGATGGCCTACAAATTGAACGGCTTACACGTTGTACTGCACGGATGGCTGGACTGATGTTCTACGAAGAGGATCTTTGAGGACCCCGGAATCCAGTCAGCTGTCTAGCAGGGCCTATTTGGTATGCACGGTAGGAAAGATCGAACTTCCCACGATACTGTTTGAGGAACATCCATTCAGCCATCCGACAGTGCTGCCATGAACCCCTCTCCCTACTTGCGAAAAGAAAAAGTAAGCTTCGACCACTTCACAAACATTATGAGTCTTACTAGAAACCTACTCGTACGTTGAAATAGGAAAGTTCAAGCAAGTTTATGTTAGAACCCAGACATGTTAGAAAAAAGTAGGAGTGATCAGGAGAAGAAGGTCCGATTTTTCAACCAATCTGATTTTTGGCTGTTCTCTATTAATCAACAAATACTGTCGCAAATATTGATCGATTAATTGATTGGACAGACCGTAAACGTATTGATTGGATAATCGCGAAAAGTACAACAAAATCGCATTGCATGCATTACACTGATATGAACCCACTCTGGCTTCTTTTTCCCTATCCAAAAAACTTTTGATGTCGGTAAATCTCTAAAAATAAGTAATAGCAGGCACTATTTACCCTTTACTGCCCCAACCATCCAGAATTGAGCCAGTTTTTGACCGACTTTTTTCTCCGTGGACAGATTTGGCTCAAATGTTGTCTCCTGGGGTAGTTTGACCTCCTAAATACGAACAACACATTCGCTTAGCCCGAAACTCCATGGCGCCCGCGCCACAAGCGCCGATGATTTGGAGTATTTTGGCGCCAGTACCTGTAGCGCGAGCGCCAGGAGGTTTTGGGCCAAGCGGATGCGATATTCGTGTTCAGAAGGCCAGCTAGCTCAGGAACAGTTTCACGCGAATTTGGGCATTCAAGGTATTTTCGGCGGCCGTGTGCCTGTGGTGCGCGCCAGGTTCGGCCGCGCTTATCGAATTGCTGACATTCGTATCAGTAAGGTCAAACTACCTCAGAGACACACACATTTTGAGGTCCATCTGTCCACGCGAGAAAAAAGTCGCTCAAAAACTGCTCCTCCCTAGTTTTAGAAGATTGGCGGGCAGTGAAGGGTAAATAGTGCCTTCATTTTTATTAAGAGATAATCGTAGAATAAAATACCTGTGGAATATGGGCACGTCATTCACACAACGAGTTCCCATATCGGGTGGTTCCTCGAAGGATTTCATTATTTTATAGGAAATGGACGATGAATTCCGGTCCCATAGGCTGAAAACACCATAAATTGCTGATGAACATACCTAACTTCATTGCCTAACAGACTGCTAGCCCAGCTCATCCCAGAAGTACTTTGTAAATCAGGCAATCGCGGATTTTCTTTTTCGAAGGCGGGTCATGTGCTCGTCCGAAGGAGGCAGTCATGTTATTCTAGATTCCTCACCGGCGCGCTTCTCCACTTCATGGCTACAAGAGTGAAGAAGGGAAATGGAATGCATATGTGGCCTGATTCCGCCCATGCAATGAATCTGGACTGTGCCTTAAGAGATGCATTTCTCAACTTCTTTTCCGCGGCCATATAAGCGAGGAAGAGAAAAAAGAGGAAATAGCGGGAAGGGAAATGATTGCAATGTACCTGAATTATGCCTTAACGACGCAGCTCACAACTTCACATGATATTCCCACTTCCCTAGCTGTGTAAGACAGCTCTGCCCACAGAAATTGCAAAGTTTTCGTGCTTTGAAAGTGAGTGACGAAAGCGCCGAGACCTCATCGATTCTGTAGCAAGCTGCGATCACCACGTGGGTATCATCAAGAGATAAGACAGTGTTCCGAACACATCTCGTGCGACCATGTCTGTTCGACTCGCTCATCGTCTTTCCCTACTTTGCTTCCGCCGTCTGCTCGCCCTTTTTCCAGTGACATCTTTCGCTTTTCCTCAACGGTCCGTGCACGGTAAGATCGAACGGGGAAAAGCAGGCCTCGATCATCAGTGTAACTCCGAGAGCTCCGCTTCTTCTACGTGGTGAGCCAAATTGACTCGTGGAGAAACGCAAGATGCCCATGCTCGTTGCGGCGTCCGAATTTTGACCTGTCCCGCAGGCGCAGGCGAAGCGAAAGCAGTTGGCTTTCATGTGGAAGGAAAAAGAGGAAAATAGAGAGAGAAAGATGATTGAACAGATAGTGGATGCTTACAGGTGAGTTAGTGGTAGTGGTGAGAGAATACAGAAAAGTCGACTATCAGGGCGAATTACTTCAGCAAATGGCGAAAACTGGCGAAATAGTTCCCTTCGATTGTGAAACGACGCAAACAGCTCTTACGCAAACGTTTAAGGTGAGGTTTGGCAAATTGCCAACAGTTGGATGTGACCTTATAACGGTATAACGGTAATCGAAGGGAACTATTTCGCCTGTTTCGCCATATTACTGAAGTAACTCGCAGTGACAGTCGACTTTTCTGTATTCTCTCACTACTACCTCACCTATAAGCGTCCACTATAGTTCAATATTATCCTTCTTTTTCCTTCCACATGAAGGTTGCTGTTGTTCTGGGCACAGTGGCGGAGGCGCAGGCCATCAACCTTTGCTCCGCTGCCGGCGCACCCACGTCAAGTCCACGCCTCATGCGAGCCTAGGTAGCCCGGATGAGTTTTCCCTCCTCTGGAATCAACTAGGGCTTACAAATTCACGTCTGGGCTCCAGTTTAGGACTATTAATTGCAAAATGTATGGTAAGTGATTGAGTAAACACAGGAATACAAATTTAGCCCTTACCTAACATAACTGTAGGTGTTGTTTCCATACATCTCCCCTATCAAAGGAAGTGGAGGCTGTGAGGTCACCATCGATGTCGTTTGACCTGACAATTGAATATTCGCGTACAGCTCACAACTGAACAGCAGACATACAGGCAGCACCACCTGAAAAAGCGATGGTCGATTTTTGAGTTAAATCACCCACACTAGTGTTAGAAGAGCATTCAATCAGCTTTTAAAGGTAGGCTAAGTCTAGGAGGAATCTATGGCTCAGCTGTGAACTCATAGAGCCTCACCT
>MU941216.1:0-14354 GCA_036418165.1 Cooperia oncophora
AGAAAAGACCATAAAGATGCGAAGTGCTTAGAGGGATGTTGGGGCAAGGCTTGCAGCAGTACTTAGAGTCGTCCAGTCGACCATTTCTCAGTTTGGAGGGTGTGTCCGATTTGGAAAAGTGTCCGATATAGAACGAGAATGGTATATAGATGTCCAGCATGTCAAAAATCAACTGCCACAAACAAAAAGCGCTCCAAATGCTACCCCCTCCTCCGCCCCCCCCTCCCAACACTGCCCTCAATACTGCGACCAGATCTGACCACTTCCCTGTTGTAGATTCCTTAGCGTACGACGTGCCCCAACTGTATAGAGTGAGCATTGAGGGGCACGGTTGCTCAGGTGACTGCGCCCGCCCGCTTACTGCTAGTGTCTGTCGTCTTGCTTAGTCGCACGCTCTCTCTCTGCTCTTATCTGGTCTCTCACCCAGAACCTCCATCTATTCCTTGCCTCTCGTTGGGACAGAGAGGATTTATAGTTCTTGATGACGGGCAAGTTGACAATCACATTTAGTCCAGCTTCTCAACCCCGCTATCAACAGAGTCTTCAACGGTTTAGCGCGAAATATGCCTTCAAGCCCTTGGCCCTTGTACCTCACCTGCACATTATCTATATCATACACCTTCCCACCACGACATTCCATTCGTTGTTGTAGGATGTAGGCTCTGGCACCAACGTATTGCATTGCTGGCAAATCTGGAATTATTCAAAGTCCCGCTGAAAGACAGTTTGGATGAAGAACGGTGCCCACTGCACATACAGCTTTTTTCGCTGCAGATGAAGGGGCGTGTCGTTGAGGCTGGATTTGACGCACAGCCAGCCCGTCCTTCACCATTCGTTGCTGCAGGCAAGCGGCAACAGTTGATGGAAAACGACTTATATGGATGATGCGGTATAGCCTTGTCGTTTGCCCAAAAAAGAAGGAGACAGAGCGAGCCGCACCATATCCATCTCCCTAACAAGCCCTATCATTCGCAGCGAACAAGACTGAACTGATGAGTGTATGTCTATTCACTATCCAATCGTTCAACGATCCGCTTTGCTGTCAAGCGCAGACGAGAGCATCTTAGGTTGTGTGAGTATGGGTTAGTATGGGTTTGACAGGCAGTTAGTATAAGGAAGTGAGTGTCGAAAGTGATTAGAACGGCCAGAGGCAGTAAGCCGGAGAGCAGAGCGGGATCGCTTAGTGCATCGGCTAGTGAGACTTACTCTGACACGCACCAACTAGCGTTGACATTATCGCCACTGATAGTAGTACTGGTGAGAAGGACATCTTGATTCTGAAAGTTAAGGATTTTCATATTCAAAGCTAATTAGTCTGGTGCAGACTTTATGCCCACGTTACGATAGACTAGCAAACATTTCCTAACTGGCTGACTCAGCATAATGTAGCATTTCCGGGTTATTTCAAGAAGGTACTGGTTTGAATCGCTGCCGCTGAATAGAGTCACGGCAACGCTGCATGTATTAGGTTGTTGCATAAGTTCTTATACACGTGTTTGATCCTCTCCTATTTCGTTCGCATGGATGTTGGTATTACGTCATCACGTGTGCGTGACGTGTACATTATACTCTTTCATTACACTAGCTATCACTCACCGAGCTTGCATTTGCAGTACACAATGTCGCACAATTTGCACTGTGACAAAACGTACCTGCGCCACTGTTTGGTTTTGCTCCACGATTTCGGCTGGAATGCAAAGGAAGCCCATACCAAGCTGGTGGATACATACGGTGAGGACGTCATCTCTTACATGACATGCAAGAATTGGTTCGCCAAATTCAAGAAAGGAGACTTTTCTCTCGAAGATGCTCCGAGGTCGGGTCGGCCGATGGAGTTGGATTTGGAAGTACTACGTTCCACCGTGGAGGAGGACCCGTACCTCACCACCAGAGAAATGGCGACCATGCTTAGCTATGATCATTCGACGGTTGCACGTGGACTAGAAAAGCTCGGCAAGGTAGCAAAGCTTGGTCGATGGGTCCCACATGAACTGTCCGCTTATGACCTCTCGAGGAGGGTGACCACCTGCACTTCTCTCCTCACTTTCCAAAAGAGGCTTCACTTTCTCAACTCGATGATCACTGGAGATGAGAAGTGGGTCCTCTACGATAACCCTGTGAGGAAGCGGCAGTGGGTCGACAAAGGAGAACAGCCAGAAGCCACCCCAAAGGCCGACCTTCACCCCAAAAAGGTTCTGTCCTGTTGGTGGTCCAGAAGAGGCATGGAGTACTGGGAGCTGCTGGAGAAGGGACAGACGATTGACGCTTCCACATACGTGACCCAGCTGCGGAAATTGAAAGATCACGTCGACCGTACTCGTGGAAGGAATGCGGAAATCTACTTCCACCATGACAACGCCCGACCTCACACTGCAAAGGCGACCCAGGCCGAGCTGGAGAAGTACGGATGGCTGATGGTCGCCCACCCTCCCTACAGCCCTGACCTCGCTCCTTCTGACTACTGGCTGTTCAGCCACCTGCAGCGCTATCTGGACGGAAAAAAGTTCGAAACAAAGGATCAGGTCAGAAAGGCGCTCGACGACTTCTTCAAGTCCCAGCCTCCGTCGTTCTGGAAGGATGGAATCGACGCCTGCGTGAGCGCTGGCGTCGAGTAGTGAATGGTGATGGTGCATACCTCTAATCTCCAGGCTGGTTCGTTTTTGAGATATTTACAAAAAAGTCGTGTATAAGAACTTATGCGACAACCTAATATAAGCACAATTTCTAAATAAAGCGTTCCACGTGTAAGAGACGGCTTCATCGCTGGCCCAATGTTTCTAACGAATGCCAATTTTCATTACAACAAAAAAATAAGCGGATTGTGCCTAAAATATTTCAAGAAGTGTGGTGAAGAATACAGGGTCACAGCGGAAGAATTTTAGAAATACAAGAAATGATCATGGCCATGCAAGCATTATCATTGAGGGTGACGGTTGTTCTACAACTTCCCTACTCTGAAATCTGTTTAAAAATTTTCTACGGAGCCCTGATCGGTGTTCAAGAGCTCACTTTTGCGCTCGCACTACGACCTATTTCTTATGGAGTTGCAATCAAGGGGAGAGCACGGGGGGGGGGCATCGGAAGATTAGTTCGCTGATATGTATGGCCCTATTCCTTTGAGTCGAGGCCAGAAATGGAATAGTCCTTATATTCTAATAAACTCCTGCTCCACCAGGGTTCCTTGACTATTCGTAGCTTGTAATGTTGTTATGTTGTGTGACGAATAAGAGGGATGTGGAGGCCGGGACGAGTGAGGGAAGTGGTTGGCGTACTATTCTGATCCTGCACCAAGCTGACGGCCAAACATTTGGTGCCAGCTCCAAATACTGAAGCATCCGTGACTACGCCCTCAAATAACTTAATACTTGAATGTTAAAGGCTGCAGAATTTTGCTGCTTCAACTTTGACTTTTTTTATGACCTGGGCCAAAAAATTATTTCACATAGTATTGTTCTCTATGGGTATGAATGGGAGCTGTCAGCGGTGGAAGAGTTGGGCGCGCATTTCTCTTTGGCAGGTGAAAAGACTATAATATGCTTTTGCGCCAGCCGTTTTCCACCAACTGTTGTCGCTTATTCTACTTTCAATAACTGGTGAAGAACGGGTTGGCGGCGCGCCGAACCCAGCCTCGCTGACACGCCCCATCATCCGCTGCGAACAAGACTGTACTCGTGATTGACACCGTAACCCCCCGAAATCCAGCGATACTTATTACTTGTTAACAAATTTACTGTCGATTCAGAAGGGAAGTACCCTTGGGACTGGGTCATAGAAAGGTATCTCATTGAACTCTTGCAAATGTGATGGAAAACCAGCTTGAAAAGTCATATAGCGTTGATTGATCAACGTACTTTCAGCCCTGGTATTACTTTGGTAATTTATGCTGCGTTCGTAAGGTAGGAATCGTGCCACATAATGGGCTCAGAGCCTGCAAAGTGCAACTTTTATAGAAGTGAAAGTGACCGTCGATGCTCAGGACCAGGGTCCTCGATTACTTGAAAGCGTGTGAGGTGTGCGGACTAAAGAGGGTGCAAATTTAATAATTTCTGCTAGATTCCTCAATCATTTTGACCTTAAAACTGGGTGTTGCGCGGATGGGGAAAAGATGTCGAACCAGTATATGAGGATAAGGCTTACTCATAGCTTTTTGGTATGCTCCACGCGTTGTTCTCATTCAGAGTGGTACTGGCCTATTGAGAAGGATGTGGCCCACACTATGATTTTCAGGGGCCAGCTGATGTAGAAGTCAGTGTTTCTATCCTCCCGTACGAATCTGTTACCAATTGACTGTCTCTGGATGTTAAAGCCCGGTTGGAGTGAATGGAAGCCTACCCGGGACTTGATGTTCCAGGCCGCGCGCATGGTAGCTGTGCCACTCGCCGTTACAATACCGCCGCCTCAGCATCTCTACGCATCTCCAGATCAATGCAATTTTGATAATAAAATGAAAATCACGAATAATACTGCAGCTGTGACGAAAGTGTTCAGAGTGACAGGAGAGCTTATAACTTCGAATGGTTAGAGAATTTTTAATAACAATGACCAAAAGTCACCTGAGCGACTCAGACAAAACATAGATCATTATTAAATTCTATTCCAGTCTCTTAGCTGCCCATTATTATTTCAGTTTTTACAGAGCGTACTGAAACTGCCGGGTTCAACTCGCAAAGGATTATCCGGTTTAGGCAAAATGAGTCAGAGCAAACACTTACGCAGCCTTTGTATTACCCGTAATATTTACCGAGACAGGTTCATCCATGAATATAGCCATTTCAGGATCAGATTCTATAACTTCCGAACAGCTAATAGACGTAAACATGCCAGGGGGGCTTCAGTAAATTTTTTGGACAGTTCACTTAGCCTACATTTTGGTGAAGCTTGTGCAGTAGAACGAGAATGAGCTCGCTATGACTTCTCGCGGGACCGGGGGTGTCGGTGCGATTTCCACCTGTGCCACCCAAGTCTTTCATAACTCTGGCGACTGCTGCCATATCCTGATCTAAGGTTAAACATGGGCTTCTATACCGGTCGGCCTCCCTATGTGAAATAAAGGCCAAGTCTCATTCAGAACAGTCCTGCGATTCTGAAAGGAGGTGGAATGCGTGGCGCATCGTGGCGTGACGTGAAGCGTCTTGCCTGTAGCTCAATACCTCCTGCGGGTATGGATATCAATATTGAATACATTCAAATATCGTCAACTGTTCTTTGGTACTGGTAAATGACGTCACTTCCCGGTGCGAATGATTGCCTACAATTGTCCGAATGAACTCTTCAATTGACCACGTATCTCCATTACCGTACGTTTATCTGTCGGCCTCTCAGTTTTCTAACAATTTATCTTCTTGTTTCTACTTGATCCTTCAATGTAACTGCCGATGAGTCATGGTATATGGTGAATCACCAAATAATCTGCTACATTTATCAAAATATCAACAACGATGTCTCAGTAGAGGTAATGGTGAGTGAGAGGGAAAAGAGATAAAGAGCGGATGATAGACCGTGGAAGAGAAAAGCATAGGCAGAAAAATGGGAAGACAAGTCAAACGGCTCCGTGTCCCGTGCCCTGTGTTGAAGGTGATAGTCAAGTTACAGAGTGGGAGAGGAGTCTTCAAAGAGACGACAGGCATTTATGTAATCCCGGTGAGCTAGGTTGCAATAATGAGGAATGGTTGAGGGAATCCAAGGTTACTCCGAGAAAGTCTAGGAGTTCGCGCTTCGACTTGGAGGGGGGCATTTTGCATTTTCTTGTGCTTTTTTGGCTCACGTTAACAAGTTTCACTTTGATCAGGCCCGTTCACTCCAGCGAATCTGCAAAATCGAAGAGAGCCGCTTTGACCACACGGAATTGTATGGTTGGAAGGAAAGTCCTGTCACTGTTGTGACTTTTTTCTTTTTTTATTTTCTAACTCAGCGTACAATGGGACTCGGTCAACTATATGCTCGTCATTGTTAGCCGCTGCAGTGCTTCACCTGTTGGGCAGGGTAAGCAATCCCCTCCTCCCAGAACTGAGGAGACCGCGAGTCGAGAAAGTCAGTGACCTCTCGATTGATGTCGTCAAAGTTGCTGATAGTTTTCTCAGCTAAGAAAGCCTTAAGGAGGCGGAGCAGGTAGCAGTCTTGGGGGACTACGTCAGGAGAATTCGATACGCGGGGACTAGTCTCCCTGCTTTGCTCCTCGAATATTTGGTAGGTTTTACATAGTAGGTACGGGGTCTCGCGTACTACGAATGAGGTGCCCCGAAGCTAGTCTCGGTCGTTTTTCTCCAACAGTTCCCACCGCTGTCAGAAGCTGAGCGACACAAATGGTAGAGGTGACCGTCTGTTCTTACGCGGCAGCCCGTTTCTTGCTGCATTCCCCCTGGCGTTCAGGGAGCAGCACAGGGATGAACCTTTCTCGGAATAATGTCCTGTTTGACTGCCCTAGAATGGGACTTTCTCCTTGAAAGAGACACACGGTACTGTGTGGATTAAAATTGCAGAGAACCCATCTCCCATCTCCACCAAGCAGTCTCCTAGAAAGCCCTTTCGACGAAAGCGGAGAAGGGATGACGCAAGAGGTTGGATTCCCGGTGGGGTGCACAGCGTGCCATCGGTCATGGTGTGAGTGATCCATCAAGCCAGTACTTTTCGATAGCCAAGGGCTTACATGCAGTTGGCAACTGTCAGTTAGGTACATGCGAGTCTTGTCGCAAGACTGCGGGTGGTGGCCCCGGATCACCTTGACAACTCCGAGAACGGCGGAGTCTCCCGCGTCTTTGAGACGTCCCCACCGAGGTTCGTCTTCGAAGATCGTGTCTCCGTCGATGTTACGGACAGCTGTCGTGGCCCCAGTGCCGCGGGGCCACTGATAGAAGATGATGACCCGAAGATACTCCTGTGAAACTGACATCGTAATTAAACCCAGGGAAGAGCAGGCGCCCTCACACGCCTCTTGCAGGAAAGCTCCCAGAGTGTCCTACAAGCATAGCATGTTACGTGTACGAGCATCGAGAATCAAAAACTGTAAGCTTTTCAAAAAACACTGACAGGACTTTCCTTCCAACCTATACTTTCCAGGTGACCTGTGCATACTCGGCTGAGAACCATTCGGTAACCCCATCCACCCAAACTACGCCGAATTTCTATTATAGCTTCATAAAGTAGTGCTTCTTTTGCAGCTTGAACCCCTCCACTTTATGGAGACGAGTTCTTTTTTTTATTACCGAAAATTCTCATAAAGGGATGAACTTTTATGCTGACTGGGACCGTAGTGGAAGAAGGTAGAGAGTGAAGCTGCTCATGCTCATGGTCATGCTAAGCGACTGGTTTTCCTTATTGTCATGACGTTCACTGGTGATACCTAGAGCTACAGTAAGACATCCGGAAGAGAAATATAGGCAGAGATTCCGTCACATTCGAAGAAAAGGAAAATTTCTGATCACTGAAAAACTGACTCAATCAAAACATCTTGCAAGAAGAGTTAAAGCACCATGGACGTGACGTGTCCTCTGAATTACTGACAACTGCGAACTAGATAATCCATTGAAAATCCAGGAGACAGGCCGGCAAGCAACAAGGAGCCCATATCCTACCATACCAAAGGATAGGAATATAGAATAAAGCCCTTCATCGTTGATCAATCCCTTTGGGATGCGGCACGCATTCTACTTCCATTCAGAATCGTAGTGGCTTATTGAATGCGATGTGGCCTATACAATGACTTGCGGGGCCAGCCGATGTACAAGTCAGTGTTCTTATCCTCCCAGACGAATCTGGTACCAATTTACCGTCATCAGGGAGTAGAAGATCTGGTTAGTACGCAGGGTACAGCATCGTGATGTGTGAGGTGGTGGTGTAGGTACGACCCCCCCCTCCGAGAGAGGGTGTCAGTACGACCCCCCCCCCCTTCTTCCCCAACACCTACCTACAAATTGCTCCCATTTTCTTGTCACCCAAAGATTTTTGTCGAGCGGGGGGGGGTGCACATGAACAGGAAAAATCACGCAAAAAGTCAACAACCGGAAAACCAACGCGACAAATTTCTCTCAAAGGCACATACGACCCTCCTCTCTCTCCCAACGACCAAATACGACCCCCTTCCCCAGAGAAAAAGTACGACCCCCTATGTGTTCCACACAACGATGCTGTGCCCTGTTAGCACCTATTCACCGTCACCGCAAGATAGAGGACCCCGTGCCTGGATGGGGGACAATCCGGAAAAAAGAAACCAAAAAAAGAAACCTAGAAAGAAAAAATATCTTGGACCCCAGACAGCGCGCGCGGTAAGCGTGCCACTGGCCACTGTACCACATTCGCCACTGATAATCCATTGAGAAAACGATTGCTCGATTTTGTGGTGGAGGAGAGTTCCTTGGCTCACCTAGTGGGAGGAAGGATCAGGTGAACATCCGTAGACCCAGACCCTTACAAGGTGCGGTTACCGTACCCTTTGAACCTTCTTTCTGCAATTCATTACAGTAATAAGTATATTTCTAGGTATAGCAATCGAAAAGTGGAACAAATAACCCAGAATAGATACTGTTGGTGAAGGCCGGTAAGTGCCAGCAGGAAACTGGCCGGGTAGACGATCCGGAGCTGGAATCCAGAACACGAAGTGCTTTTATAACGGAACTGGGACGTTCAGAAGTGAACGAACGAGCAAATATTACTGTGCTCTGGGAGAGAGCCAATGGGTCTGTGGAGGCGCAGCAATCGGGATTCATACACGAAAGGAAACATGGGCCATTCGGCATACTTCGCTATTGTTAGGTTTTTAGCTCGGCCGATAATAACAGCAAAGTTTTGACGCGTACTTTTCCGGCAATAATTCAAACGCTGCATCAAACAAAAGAAACATGTGGGGTTTGCTTATGCAGAAAGTAAATATTCGAGATTCTCCTATGAAAAGACAGTGCTTGCCTGCTGAATCCTTCAGTGATCTCCATGTGAAGTGGTGGTCTCCGGTTACTCACCGACTGAATGGACGGATTCGTAGCCGCGTAAACAAAGGATGAATTGTGTCTTAAGTGTGTTGTGAAACAAATCGACACGATGTGAAGGGGATCGGGAGCAATGTCACTGTACCTGGCTGGCTTAACCTCGAGAGCTGATGTAGCTGTTTTTTATCAGCGAGACTAAGCCGTCCTAGGTTATGCTCTAATCGGGCTCTGTCGTACTACCCCATACGGCGGCACGCCAGTGACAAGCCCTCTGTGAAAAACCGCTAATCGTTGCGCTATCAGCTCTCGACGAGGGTGTGATAGGGCCACACGATGACGTGACCTATGTCGAGAGTCACATTATCCGATTAATACCCATTGATCCCGGACGGGCATATGATTGACAAGGCGTACACCCGGGTTGCTTTTTCATGTATGGTCTGCATAGAAAGTAAGTAGTACGTTCCACGTTAACGCAATCGTTTACCAGCAACTAATAAGGAGTCCCGCATGTTTGCCCTGCATTTTTACCAATACCTGTGAAACGTGAAATTGGACTTTAACATAGTTCGGCAGTTTGCTTGCAAGGAACCTAGTTCCCGTCACGTGGATAGAGTGAAGCCAGGTGGCTAGTTCGGCTTGGTGGGGGCATTCTTTCTAGTTCTCTTCGATCACGCCAATGCCGTGAAGACGTTTTCCCTGTGAACTATGCAACTAGCGGCGACTTTTTGTTCACCATCTAGACATCAGTCTACAAATTTTACCAAGGTGTACCGTGTGACTTTACAGAAACTAGCAAAAATAACTAGGAGATGTGCAAAATGCCACTTCTAAGCCGAACGGGGCTGAGGGACCACTACTTGTAGCTTCATGATTACATCCCTTATTATAACTTGGCCGCTTCTACCTAGAGCCCAAGGGGAACAAACTCTCATGAGGTGTTCTAAGTAACTGTGTACAAGACCCTCGAAGTTGCTTCATGCATGAAATAACAGCGCTGTTCAGTTTGGGGGGGGGACACTTTTCTGTGATTGCTGGCTTCCTTTATCTGGCGCTGGCAGTGGGAACGCACTAACTAATGCCCACTACCAGGCCTGACTGTGTCCTGATGGATTGCCTTTTTGATTGCGTATTTTGCGTTCCGAACGTTATCACAAGAGTTCTGAGATACGGGCTATGGAATATGAGCCATGGAGCGGAGAGGGTAAGACCAGGACTTCAATACCCACATCTTACGCCTTCAGGGGAGTAACTGATAGCGCACTCGCCTGGAAGGCATAACTGAAGGTTTAGGTCCTGCCTAGCATCATGATTTTTGCCCACAATTCAGCACGCTTGTAGAAACCATCATTGTAATTTTATTTTAGAATTCCTTTCTGATAGTTTCTCCGGATAATTTGCCAGTGGGAGAGCAAACAGTATTTTAAAACTTTTTGAAGAGAGAGAATCCGGAGCTCCGCATCCCGTCGACGATCGAATATCAGGGTCGCATCTGCACCTGCCAAGGTTTCGAAGATCAGGATGGGCCAGGCACGTCGTTTCAAATATGATCGCTGGACCAGAGCGATTACCAACTGGTTCCCACGGGATGTGAAAGGAGCGCCTGGGCGACCGCCTATGCGCTGGTTGAACTTATTCGTGAAAGCTCTGAACGAACGGTAATGAAAATCACTCCGCGCACAGCGAACTCTCATGAGCAGCTTAGCAGTGCCGCGCATCTTCGCATAATTTTGTCACTTTTTAGATCGTTAATCAGGGAAATCATATGTTTCTTTCATATTAGGTGTGTGTATTCATTCTGAAAAAATGTGTCTAAATAATCGCAACACATGAAAAAGATGGCCCGGATAGACCATCGTGAAAATAGCGCAGGAAGAAAAAATGTATGACACACCATCGTGCTGTCAGCGACGGCCAGCAGAAAAAAACGTTGATGTCGAAATGTCTCAGTTATGTCGACCCGACACCCCATTTTGTTGTACTGAGCAATAGTGAAGAGAGAAAGCAGAATTAAATAGAAAATGTAAAGAAAGCTGAGCATGTCATCTCCCGGAGCAAGTGATTGCCTATTAAACGGTAAGGACATATTGGGGAAGCTTCACATTTTTCACACAAAATTTTATGTGGGTAAAATGCCATCATTTAACTGGGCCAACCGCAGAACCACAATCACCTGAGGCAAGATTTACCCCTCCACACAAGTTTCTAAGCTATTATTTGTTTTTATGCTCATGCTTTTTGTCCTGCAAATTGGATGCATGGAAGATTACGATCTTTATGTGAGCAATTATTATCCTTTGTTGACGATTTTCATCGTATGTTTACATAGTGGTTTGTGGCGCGTACATTGACGGTGGTTGACAATGACATCAATATCGATGACGATATTTGGCGAGAAGCATTCTGCATTTCGGAATACTCACAAAAAGGATAACCGGAATGTCTACGAATTCTCTGTCCGGTTTTTAGTCAGCCACCGGTGCGAAGAAAAACTCGAACTGTGCGTGCTGAGTTCGCCACATGCACTGCCATTTCTGCCCGGCGTGCGTTGTAATGATTGGGTCTCTTCAACGCGGTCACTTCATAGGCAAAAGTTTCTCATCAATTTGGGACTATCGCGCTGAGAACTCTCCTGAGGTCAGTTTCGTGGAGTAACCTTCTACTCATCAGGAAAAAAAACATTGCCTGTTGCGGCAATGAGTTGCGAATAGCTAGTTGAATTGGCAAAGTGCACCATTTCCACGTTAAAGGAACGGTCCGCGATGACTCATGAGAATGCAGAAGACTGTTATGAGAGGGTGGGTGGTCCGCAGTGGGCAACCTTGTGCTATTTTACGGCCGAAAGATCTAAGGTTCAGGAGTTATGCCGCAAAATGCTCCAGTGGTACCTCCCCTTGTCCAGTGACTCCGCCTCCAGACGAGAAAGCCAGCCTTCCTGCTAAAAGCGATGCACAGTACAAGCAGCATGAAATTGCCTCTTGTGGTGTCATAGGGTTCATTACAAGTACTCAGCAAATACCCGTGCGATTGTTTGAGGCTGAAGGGGTCATATTGAACGTGTTCCCGACTTTCCTTTGGCATTTTCTCCTCATGGAGGAGTCACCCAACAATTTCTCTTCCACATTTCACCGCCAACACCTACGCTCTTTATCGCGGACCGTGCCTTTAAACCAAATAGGTTTTGGTGCAAGTGCCGCGCCCGCAATGGCACTTGCAGTCACCATGTTTGCCTTTCATTGAACTTCGGCTTTGTCGTGATGGGCCATGGATTGCGATCTGTTTGAAGACGTCAAGTCGCCATCAGTGACTGATCCAGTGAATCACAAGAGGCTCCGAAGCAGATGAACTCACGGAAAGATCAGCCAGCCAATGAACGTTACTGTCACTTCGCGTGCAGTTACAGAAGCAATTGTAGCAGCAGCAATAGTAGCAGCGCAGATTTCGCCTCGTCGTCGCAAGATGGATTTCCCAGCCAAGACCAGTGCATGATGAACAGATTGCCAGTCATTTGTGACCTAGGGTTACTATGTGAGCTTCATCCGGAGGACAACCTTTGGATCAAGCCTTTAAAATACTCCTTGCCCCACCCCTTACCCCACCCCTTCATATGGTGCCAAACTCTTTGTGCGATGACGAAACCACCTCATAGTAGTCAAGTATTTGTTAATTTGCTATTATAGTTATTCACAATTGCGTTATATCTAGAAATAGTCTCGGGGAGTGAGAGGAGGGGTCTTAGTTTCTGCGTAACAGAGAAGTAAATGCATTAGAGACAAACTTTACACATCTCTCTGGGCATGGTCCTTGTCATGTGCGACGTGAACGGGACCGCAGCTGCATGGGTATATGGCAAATGGGGTACATGGCAATAAAATCGCAATTCGCCGCACTTGTCTGTGCGATGTCGCGCCTGCAAAGGACGAAATTTCTGGGTCGTAGATGACTGAAAAGACAATGTATGTCCAAAAATAGCCGTAACTTTCTGCGATTTCATAGCCTACACAGATCCGGCTGCTCCAATCGACAGGCTCATGCAAATTAGACAAACCCTGCGCTCATGGCCGCGCGCAGCGGAGCGGCAAATTACGATTGTCTTGACCGCCTCCTGCAGTAAAGCCACTTTCTTCGGTCAAAAGTGGAAGAGAGTTGGGTTGAAACAGTGAAACAGTATCATCCGCAGAAACTGCCCACGCCCATATCCAGATGCGCTGCGTGTCTCCGCCCCTTCTTTTCTGGTTGTCTATATCGTTGAGAGTGTGTTCCGCTGCTGGATTTTGGTATCCCGCGGTATCTTCAGGGTAGACATACGCTCCACCCTGAAGATACCGCGAGCGGAGTCCAGAAAAATACTCTGGTATCACTACCCTACAGCTCCTCCACGTGCATTTTTTCAGCGGAGGAAATGGTACACTGCAGGACCCGCTGTGAACCCGCTCACCTCGCACATGGAGGGGACCGTTCTGAAAAGTGAGGCATTCCCACTTACGTTCACCTTTGGTAGTTTATGTCAACCAACAGATCTCACATTGGGTGAAGCCTGCGAACTCCCTCTAAAGACCCTGAAACTAAGTTGGCTCATTGCCATTTGATGCCCCCACCAAGCCGTAGAGCGCTCTTCTCTGTGGTAAGAAGTGGCACAATTACTGTGATATAATCGCATTGAGTCGTATTGAGGAAATAATGTCCCCCACATCATCGTGGCATACCTTGGATGGAGTTAGTGTTGTAAGTTGTAAACTGAAGAGTACAACATCAGTTGCACTTCACCGGAAGAGAGAAGATTGAGCAAGTTGTACGTATAAAAGTTTGAAACGGTAGGGGATGATACGATGCCTTGTGGAACGCCACTGGACGCAACTGGACGAGTAAACCCGTACAGGAAACTTTCTTTTATATAGGAAACCTGTAAGCCATGCAGCTATACAAAGAAGGATCCCAACCATTTGCATTCCATGGGGCAATTTAGCGTGGGATACTTGAGATATGTCAAAGGCGTGCAAAAATCAAAATATATCACGTCGACATTTTTTCCATCATCTGCATGATCCCTAGAAAGGATAGAACGTGTGACAGGAACGTGGCTTGGAGCGCAGCCAGGGCCCTTTCCACACCAACAGTAGCGGGTTCAGGATGGCATCATTGATTGAGAAAGTACCCTCGCTGGGGTAGGGCATGGTATGACCACGCGGCGTCGCGCGCGACAAACTGCAAAAACCATATGGTTACGATCGGGTGCTGGCTCGTGTTAGTTTACCACGTTATCGCGACAGTGACATACCGCTGCTAATTTTTTTTCCAGGACAGCCCGTCGTTCCTCAACAATACTGCAACAAGTGCAGCAGAGTGTGCTGTCAATGAAGCTGATAGTCAATTGATTAGGCATCGGCTGAATTTTTTCGCGAGCAGAATCTATACAGGTTTCTCTGCACAGGTATG
>MU941226.1:0-18809 GCA_036418165.1 Cooperia oncophora
TTTTCTAGGAGTGGTGGTTGACTTTTCGTGATCTTCCTGTTTCAGGAGTAGTAATACCCTCCTCCCCGCTCGATCAACAGCAAAATTTTGGGAAAAAGTAGGGGAGTTTTCGGGAAATTTTGGAAAAGGTGAGTGGTAGGAAGCTGGGGAGGGGGGTCGTATTGTCTCGCAGTTTTTCCTATTTCACATGTGCTATTTACCCTCCCCCTCCCCGCTCGTACGGACTCGACTAAAATCCCCAACCAATGATGTGCCCTGGACGGAAAATCTCTGGGTGAAAACTGGTAAGAAGTGGGAACTTGTACGGAAGTGGTAGGTAGGTGTAGAGGAAGAGGGGGGGGGGGTTACGTTAGTAAACGTGCGCTTTGCCACTACATCACTTCGACCTCAGACGACTGATAAACTCATAACAACTCTGTGAGAGATCAGAAGGGTCCCTTCATCCAGTCTAGGGGCAGAAGTCAGGTGTTGTCCTTCTCTGGCCTAGTTTGGCTTCGACCCACATTCGTGACTTGAGCCGTAATTCAATTTGCATAATTAATTGAGATGCCGACCAACGTTCAACTTAAACTCCTTCTTCGTTCGTATAGGGAGCAGCGTTCAAAAATGGTGAAAATTTGAATTGAGAGACGGTGAGTACTTACAAGCCGTAAAATCGCACAAGGGGCGACAAACTTTGAGATCCCTTTGAATCTTTCGGAGCCGTCCATAGAATTCTTTGAAGCTTCTCCTCGTTTTTACTTAGATTCAAAGGTGCTCCGCTAAAAACAATACTACCGAAGTAGTTTACTCCATATGTTCAAATAACTAGTGTGACGGAATAAGGGGGTGGTAAGCCTTGTTAGGATACCAGGATGAAGCCTCCCGGATAGGGACCACCATCTTTGAAAAAAGAGGGTCGTATGCAACTCGTTGACGATGAGCGATGGGTAATTGCGTTCAGTTACGAACTTATAGTCGCTGAGTGACTCTCAGGGGAAGGAAGAAAGAAAGCCCAAATTCATGAGAATTCCTGACTTGAGGACCCGGCAGCTCTCTGGGACGAGTTCTCCGGACCTGATCGTTGTATGCCACCGAAGCGACATCCTGCACCCTCTGGCTCACTGAACGTTTCTTCGCGTCATCCATGCTAATACCATCTAACAGCGAAAGTTAACGAACAGCAGTGTGTAAAAACGGAACTCTTGAGAGGAATAGCCTCTGATTTTTCTGGACGGGACAGGCTGGGAGGTGTTAAACTGCCACTTTCTGTGCAGAGCTTTCATTACTTACTGTGAAGTCGCGAAAGGGGGAAATGCTTAGAGATTACCGACTAGTCTAAGGAATAGAATTGTGTTCAAAGCACGTAGCAGTTGAGCTATAGGGGTGAAATAGTTCGAGAGAGGTAGGAAATCCGAAATAAAGGCGTTTATATCATCAGATCAGAAAACATTGCGTTATTCCAGACACCAATTTCCTGACCATAATTATCGCACTCTAATTTCCCGTCTTATGGCGAATGTGTCGGGTTCATCTTTGGACGACATCATTACCTTGGGACGGGAAATTGAATCAGGATCAACGCTGAGGTTTTCTAGGTTTATGAGGGAGCTCCCACGGCGTTGGGCTATACCCAGGGCACGCCATCGTCGTGATAATCACGACCGGGGGGGGTCGCATTTGACCGCGAGGGAGGGGTCAATAGCGCAGAACCCTTTCTGGAGTAGGGCGTGCAACGATCTCAGATACTTGTAGAGCTTCACTAATAAAAAACTTATTCATGTGAAGAACACCTGTAGAGCGCCGATTCTAAATAGAAGAATCAGATATTTTCGATGCCTGCAGCTTCTCAGCTGATATAGAACAATCAGAAGAAGATTTTCGCCATTTGTAAAAGGAAATTTGAATCATTTTGTCCGTGGAGACTGGCGAACTGTTTTGGATTTCCGTTGAAAAAGGTCCACGTAGTCGCTTGTTAGCCCCTGTTCAGTCAAGAGGCTACCCTGAAGCGTCAGGACTAAAATGGCGTACGATTGCCCACAGATAAACTCCGCCGTTTGACCCTTGTCTTGTCATTGATGAAGGGTTCATGAATGGCACAGCTAGAAGCGTTATAGATCTTCGGTCAAAAACTCGCGCGCTCCAAATCATCCAGACGGAATCGCGGACCTTTTTTCTGTTTATAAATGGTCAAGCGCGCTCTCCTATCGTGCTGGGGCCAGAGCGACCAAACTGGCCATTAGCTAAACAAAGCGAAGCAGGCCACCAAAAACTTTCTAGCCTTTGTATACGGACCGGTAAATCATACAACCGAGAGCCTGCTGCTGTTTCGGAGAACTGGGATGAAGCGACATCTTCCCAAGATGAGCCTGGGCGAGGTGCTTTATTTCACAACTTACCCCGGATGACTGAGGTGGTTCTTCTGGACGGATTGCCGGTTTGCCCCTTTCAATCGCATGGGCGAAGCCCAGCCTATCATTTTGACTCATTCATTGACGCGCCTCGCTTCTTTATCACAATATGTAGAACAGGGGGTGGGAGGAGTAAGAACCGCATTTGTTTAGTTTCGCTCGCCACCCATATCATCGGGTGAAATGGTGACCTTTGAAAATTCCGGCGATAATCGTCGTAGGAATTCTAAGATAGCTCGGTTGAAGTGCAAAAGCGCTTATCTACGAAGGATGAACCCTTGACCTCTCCTTGAACCCTTGTTTTGGAATAGATGCGTGTTTCAATGTCATCGAATGGGTAATGATTCATGCGCGAAACTTGTGCGCGCCTTTAAATCATCCTGAAGCGAAGCGCGAATTAACTTTTTCTACTACTGATGTCAAGACGCTCGCGTCCTTAATGCTAGAGGGACCGAAACAACTGGCTTGTCCCTTAACTGATTTCGCCAGACGTCCGAAGACCTTCATCCTCAGTAAACGACTACCTATGCCATTTCCGCTTCTGCGCGGCTTTTAAAATGACTGATAGGGGCAAACAACGTTAGCGAGTCATTCTTTACTCAACTCTCAGCAGTGAGCGCTCCTGCGCTCTCTACAAGTAACGTGCAGAAATAGGGAAGCTGAGAAGTATCGGATCTGGGGGTGACAGCAATAGCGCCGTCCGTGATACCACTTCGCCTCAAAAATAGTTGTACGATAACCACTTCATTCCTAGCGCCATGCATTTACCTTCCATCACTTGATATTCGGAGGCGAAGGGTACCAACACAGACGACACTGAAGCCTTTGCCGAATGACCGTGTCATATGTTGTTCGCAAATATCCCATCCTGAAGTGTAGGCTCCCTTGAAAAAATATCCAACTAAAGAGTTTTTATCGCTGAACATATTTATCAATGTGCTTCCAGTACGAGTGCCCCCCTCCCTGCACAAAGACACCCCCTGTAAGCTTGCGGACTGTCCCGTCCAATTAGAACTCGAGTTGGGTTTGGAAATGACTACTGCAACTAAAATTGTGGCCAGGGACAATGCATCCTTGGAAAACTTGTGTACGCGCCACCGTCCAAATGCTCCTCTGGAGACCCTCTACCGGACCAAAGTTGCCTCGCCGTCCGATGTTGGAAGGGTGTGGAAGAGCAACTGCATCTTTCGTCCATCTACTCAAAAAACGGTATCTTTTGTAAGAATGGATTTCGCCGCGGGAGCTAAAGAGAAGAGCGCCGTAAGGGAAATCCGACATTCGGTCAAATACACCAACCTCCACCCCTCCCCGTGTGTGTTTACGCGCGAGATTGGTTAGCCTAGAATATAAGAAGGTATAGACATCAATGAGATAAAGTGTCCGTCTGTTTGCTGCCTGTCTAGACCAGTGTTCTTCTTATTCTCCCAGACGAATCTGGCTGCAATTAATCGCCCTGTTCGGGTACAATCCTGGCTGGTCTGCGCGTAATCCGATCCGGGATTGCCACACCAGATCGCGCAGCCGCTCTCTTGCGCTAAGCCAACCTGTCTCGCCTCGCGTAGTGAATACGACGTATACCTACTACCAAGCATTTCATGCAAACTGATAGATCCAGATTCGCAGGCTGCTATATGGATAACGACTCTTTTGAACCTTAATAATATATCCAATAAACGAACGCAATTAGGGGTACCACTCCACAACATTTTTTGTGAATGTAAGAAACATAGTGAAACCGGCATCTCAACTTTCAAAATGAGCCTTGCCAGACCTCAAGTGAGACTTTAGCATATTTATGTCAACAGGTGTAAAGATGTGATGTAAAGCTAGTCTGTCCACGTGCCCACTACAGAACCCGAACCTGTGGCCCTTGGATGAAAAAGTCGCTCGAGTAGTCGGACTTCCACTTGTGAACAGTAAAACAAAAAAAACCAACTAAGTGGGCAAAACAGCCACTTTCATAAAGCTCCTCTGATCTGAGGGACACTGCTCCTGAGTCCATTGCAGTGGCCGCAATCCACAGCGGATTGCGTTTTTTTGTAAGGAGAAGTCGAGGTGAAAACCCTTTTCAGTGAAAAATCTCAATGTCTGATGCGCTCCTGAGCCATGAGAGCCTAAAACTCCCCCACCCCCCCTTTAAGGGCGCTTGCCTCACAGTCCTGGCTATTTACGCACTCTTGCGCCATTCTGCCTAGCGCTATTGTCATGCCCCCATCTCCTATAGAAAACAAAAGCAATGGCTTATTCCGCATCGAATCATAGTTGACAGAAATGGTTCAAAGATCGCATAGCAGTTTTTTGAGGAACTACGGCTGCGTTCAAGTGCTGTCTGGATGAGGTTGGCGTCAGACCCTTGCGCTTTGTTCTCGCACCCTCTTACCCAAAAAGCCTCTAACAAACATGCCGATTGCATCGTGGATGTTGCTCTCAATCTTTGTGCAATTTGGCATAATTAACCCAGACACCGTCGGCCGTCTAAAATGGCCGTCGATGTGTGAGCAAACTCTATTATTATACACACTAAATAAATAAACCCTTGACAAAATTACGCGCTGATGCCGGCAAGTTCCCATAGCGCGCATCTTTAGCAAAAGCATTGAGCGTGGCAAACCAAGGAAAAAGGATATATTCCAGTGGCCAAGTTTAACCCTTTTCCCCGTCCCCCCACCATCGGGCGCATGCGGAGAGGGTGGCTGAATACCAAGAATGCGGAGAGGGTGCTGAATACCAAGAAAGTGAAACATGGTTATAGTCCATGGTTATAGTGAAACACTACTGCTACAACACTACTTCCAAAAAGCTACATCCTAGAAGCAGATGGAGTTTCGGCGCTGTTTCGCTTAGGAGGGGCACATTGCAATTCCGTATGTTCCTTCTGTTGATTCCTATTCAATTACACTATGGTTAGACCTGTAGGCTCCTGCCGAGATCTAATACCTCCTGCCAAGTCCTGCCGGTACTGTACAGCTCCTGCCGAGTACTGCGTAGATTAATAGGACAGGTTCCTCAACAGGCACCGGCAGAGATCATGGGAACCAGAAAAATGCCCCATCAAACCGAACCACGCCGGTACTTCAAATTCCTTGACTGGAGCAAGAAACTGTCCAAGAAAATGGCTCTATTATCTTTTACTGAACCACTACTCGAGATGAACGTTAGCTTTCTACCCAAACTTGTCACCGAGGGCAGATCTTGCCCAAGTTTTGTGCTCAGGAGCGCTTTGATCCTCGGGGGAGAAGAAAAACCAGCGTTTGCGGCAGTGTCGCAGTATCCATGCACGTCTCGTCATTGGGGAGAATTTTTGTTTTGTACCCCACCCCCCCCTCTGAAGACTTCCTCCTCTGGTATGTCCCTATTCCTCATCTTCCATCCTAGCGACTCAATAGAAGTCAAGGGAAGGTTATCAGTTGGAACAACACGCTGCAGTTTCCATTGAATTCGGACCCCGATCAACCCTTGAGAACGTTTTTTTTGCAAAAAAAGAGAAAAATGTCGGGGTTATAATGGCTCAGGAGTGGCACTAACTTTTGTTTATTTTGGGGACCTGCTGGATATTCGATTGCACAAGCACACCTGGGACCGAGTTTATGATTGTGTTTACCCAGGAAAGAAGTGACGAAGGGCTCATTTCCAGCCAATTTCATACCCATTCTCCACTTTTATTTCCTCCACTTGGTGCTGTTTATGTAAAAACCCGTTGAGCTCAGAATGCGGAGGGCAGTTCTGAAGGGGTTATGGTTAGCACTCGTGCGCTAAAAGTGAGGGAAATGTTCGACTCCTTCCTGAGACTATTGTCTGCAGACGCACTTCGGCTTGGGGGGGGAGCACTCGAAGGTACCCAGCGGAGCCTGCACAGGCCACCTTGTGAATCTCGCTGGTGGACTGACTCATATTACCATTTATCATTTCGCAGCTTCACAAAGGTAGTTCAGTAAAACGACACCTGTTATTTGACATGGAATAGCACTGGTGGAACTGAGTACAAAAATCCCCTTCCCAAGTCGGGCAGCACCCCTTTCGCCTAATATTCGGGACCTTTGTGACAAGTTCGTGCTGAAGAATAGTAAAGTAAAAGTAAAGAAAAACTCTGCGACTGCAGTTCGCAGGCAGTGGGGTTCCGCCGCTGATAAAAAAGCCCAAAAAACCGCCTCCTATAAGACCCTCATTTCTGTAGCTGATCATGATCACTGGACAAGCCTAGGAGGTCAAGATCAAATGCGATCAGCGAGAGCACACCGATAAAAGTGGGTGAGAGAAGCCAAGCGACGAGCAAGTGAGCGCAAGGAGGACATTCCCAAAATGCAACGGGTAACTTGCGCTGGCAATGAAGCACACTGGGCTCCTCATTTAATCGCTCTAGTGCGCTATACTGTTTGATAATCCTGTTGTTTAACGCCGCCAGTTGCGCGATTGAAAAGTTATCACAGAGTGCTGAGTTGGGACAAAAAGTCGGACCACGGACGAAATTCGAGACCCCGCATCTCTGCTTACAAGTTGCCGTTCGCCCATTACGCTACCGGGGCCACTTTTGACCCACCAGCTCATGGCTTATCTGTGGGCCAATTGCCTTGAAGACGTTCACTGATGAGTGATGTAAGTGCGCTTCTCCGTGAATTGCTTTTGAAATCGTTTTATAGCAGATCCCCTGCCCATCGCAAACCTGCGCCCATAGTATGTTTTATGAGGTTCTGACCTTGAAAATTCGCGGACCGCACCTTCAAAACCACTCCGAAAAAATTCGGAATAATCCCGATTCGGGAGAAAGAAGGTGTTCCTTCAGGAGACCTGCAAGTCAGGGTAGGTCTTGCCGTTCGGGAAAATTTTGCAGTATGCGCGTCCTCCCCTCCTTAAAATTTCCTCCCTTGGATACCGTCCCTTTGCCCCACCCTCATCCTACCCACCAGTTTCCCCAAAACCTGCTGCCGATGGGAAAAGAGGTATCACCTGATACGCAAAAAGTCAACGACCCAAAACATTTTTCATGAAGGCAAATACGATCACTCCGTACCCACGTGCCCTGCGTGTCTATGTATTCTCAGGCCTAGTACTGGTGCTTTCCCCATGAAATGATGACAAATCAGACCCGGCACGGCTGGGATAAATTTCGCTCTCAGATAAAACTCAATTCCTAAAGAAAGAAGATGTTGACATGCAACGGGCGAAAACAATCCATCACATCCAACGACTTGACGGGATATTCATTGTTCGTCCTACGGACAGCAAAAGTCTGAGGGTGAAGCTAACTCTAGAGAAGGGATTCACTCCCGTTTGCTTTGAAAAGCGTAAAGTTCCCAGCATTTTTGAGCCCTCTTTGGGATGCACCGCGGACTCTCCGTTCAGGTGGCATTATGAGAGGCGATTTGTCCCACCTAATCACTTGTGAGGAGGAAAGTCTATCGCTGAGCATGATCAGCATGATGTCCGCTTCTGTGGGCTGTGAGCTGATCTCGCATTTTTGTGAAGCTCCGAAGAAGGCGATACACGAAAAGGTAGCCGTTTTAGCCCGTTGCCAACCTCGTGTGGAGTTGATAGCGAATAAGGATTATCATACGATATGATTGGGACCACCTTCTGGAATCAGTCATCAGTTAGTAGAAAAAAATTCAGTGTTTCCAAATAGGGGACAGAGGGAGGTCAAGCTGTGTCTGCTTCGCTCAGGGCAGATCGGCGACGGGGGGGGGGGGGGGAGGGGGTGGAATTCGTGCTTCTGCTACTTTCCATCGACGTGTCGACCCATCTAGAGAGAGCTGTGTCCGTGAGCTCACAAGAGTTGACCGGTCCTACAATGATGAGATAATAAATGAGCTTGTCCACATCCACAGGAGTTCACAGGTTTCATCAGAGTAAGACTTGTAAAGCGGGACAAGTGAAGCCGCATGCAAAATGACCCCCCCTCCCATATGCCGAATTGCCCCCTTAACATGCGCAAAACAAACTGTAATAATTGTGATATAAACAAACTGTAATAACTGTAACAACTGTAATATCCTCCCCTTGTGCCCGAAATCTGATCATATCTGGGCTTATTTCTGACCAGCGCACAGTTTTTTCGTCCCAAATACTGGTGAGAAAATGTTAGAGCCACAGTGCACGATAACCCCTTGTAAAAATCAAAACCCTGTGAAGGGTAAGGTAGATAGCGTTGACCGCAGTGGAGAACCTTGCGTTAGTTTCGCTTCAGAGCGTTGTACATAATATATTGAATAGGTCTAAGGTTGCTGGAGAACTCATAGTATTACTTTCTGCCTCGCGTTGGAGCCTGCAGCTCGCTTATTTGGATGCTCTCTCGCCCCGCTTGTCTGCTCTTTCTCAGTATTCCAACAAAAGTTTGTCTCTCCCTCAGAATAAATTGCACCAAGGGTTGCTTACTTAGGGCCTTTTCGACGGACCAGTCAAGAGTAAGCAAGTAAGTAAAGAAGGTGATGAAACAAACACCTTAACGTCCTTGGAAATTTCGCTTACGGAAAAACATTTAGCATAGGCGTTTCGTCTCTCAAAGTAACGATTCAGAAAGTATTTCTAGTGGTCCCTCTCACTTTTTTGCGTATTTCATAGATTTCTGCCATTCGCCCGATCATGGCGAGTCAGCGTGGCAGTTTCTTCAAGACAGGCCCTAAAGAGTTAAGGTACAGCATAGCGATGTGTGAATTGGCAGTGTCACTACGACCGCCCCCCCCGCCCGAGTTTCCTTGGTGATCCCCCTCCCCAACGTATCCACCTTCTTCCTAGGCTTCTCCAACTGCCTACCACTTCCTCCAGTTTCCAAAAAATTTTCCCGGTCTTTCCCAAAAAAACTATCACTGAGGAGGAGTGGGTCTAGTAGCCAACTACTCTTTATACTCCACTATCAAATCAGTAGAAACAGAAGTGTAATAGGTTTGTTCGCTGTGGACGCTACGGCGTGTCAAGGGTGGGGGATGGAGAGCTGGTTTCGGCAGGGCATTTTCAACCACTAACTGTCGCTTGCTTTTTGCAACAGTTGGTGGAGAACGGGTTGGCGCCGCTCCAAACCCACCCCCACCCTGACACGCCCGCATCCGCCGCGAAGAACACATCGTAATGTTTTCGCGGCTCTGCCGTACTAGGCGATGCAGCACATGAAACTGGTAAAACTGGGAAAGACAACACTCAGGAAAAAATTTTCTGGCAGGTCAGAAAAATTGTTATCGAGGCCAAATATCCCCGGCCCCGCTTCCCACACGACCGAGCACGACTCCTGAGGGAATTCTCGCGCTCTGCTCTGCATGCTCTCTCGCTGTAAGGTGTCCCTGGCCGACCGTAAGTCGCCCCTATGTCATCTAACGCTTGTGACCGCGTCATTGGCTTTTTTCGCTCTCATCCTAACGCCAACTTGGCTGCGAAGACTGCGGATCCAGAAACAAGCTATTTGAGGGGAGAGCAGTTCACCAGGAAGAATATTTATTTCACTGTGATCTGTACACCAGAAGGACTGGACAGTACTGAAATAACGGAATACTGGAATCTCGACCTCCGAGGAAAGCGGTGCGATATCGTGAATGCGTTAATCATATCCAAGGAAAACGGTCTATTCAGAAAAACTGGGCGGTTTTTCCAAAGCTGCCTTGCTTTACCAGCAAGATTTGCACCCCAACCTTGTCCACAATACTTTGAAATCAGGGCAATCGGCGCATTTTGAGCCTTCCACCTCACTTGCTCAACTAGCCCTAAGTTGTGAGTCAACGACTGTATTTGCAAAAGAATTAGTCAACCATCCGTTCTTTTGAAAAAAATAGTCACAATGAGCTCATTAGCGTCGCAAGAGACTGTGAAACTGTATATATTTCTCATGCATTCTCAAAACTTTTTCGTGCACTTTCAGAATTGGCACGGCTCAGTTGATCTTAAGATTTCGCATGATCGAACACGGCTCGTTATGGAAGGAGCTGTGGTCATCTCACTAATGAGTTTTCTGGATTCATTCCTAGTTCATAGGGAGAATGACGTTTCTTCCTTAATTTGGAAGTCCTCGCAATATGGCAGCAACATTTGGTGGTCCCAAAGAATACTTCAACTCTTTCCTATGCCCTTTAGATTCGTATCAAGGACGATCGGGCGGTCTCATAGAGGAGGAGTTGTACAAGAAATGGGTCTCAGACAGGTCACCGGATTGCCTGATCCCTCGAACAATTTTTCCTTATGCTGTCTGTTCTCTCTTTACTGGTTAAGAGCTTATGCAGAGTCATCCAACTACTAAACAGCCTTGTTCACTGCGGACGCTGCTACGGTGGTGTTAGAGCTGGGTTTGACGGACTTTCCTAGTCTGTTCTCTTCAACTGTCAAAAGCTGGGTTTGGCGGCCTTTTCGCCAGTCTGTTCTCCTTCAACTGTCAAAGCTGGCAGACGACCACAATTGCTGTAGAACAGGCTGACGCCCGACCAACCCAGCCATCCTGAAACGGCCCAGCGTCTGCACTGAACAAGGCTATGTTATATTGAGTCATCCAAATATTAAAGGTTAGCGAATTGAATTAGACGACGTTTGGCCCCGATTTGATTCAAGAGCATAAAGAAGATCCAGAAAATCTCAACAGTCAGAGACGCTCCCAACAAAGCCCGGGTCCATTCCTATGACTCAGATCAACACTTCATACGTTTTGTACGCTGGATTCAGGAGACGTGGTGGCAGGGACACACAGAAACTAACTAGGCCTGAATGGTATCTCTCAGCTATCCGACTTGGTTTACAGCAGCACTTTCGCGTCGAATCAGTTGGGTCCTTGCGCGCGGATGCCCGTCAAGTGAAAGGCACTAGCCAACGCTTCCGGATCTCGGGGCTTACGTCGTAGGTTCACAGAGCTGAAGCCGGGGACGACAATGTCTTTGGACGTCATTCGGGTCTGCGGAGGTGATAGTGAGGGAGGACACATTGATAAATGAGACCTCATCGCTCCCTAACGTTCCCCAAAGCCAGGTTGACGCAGCAAAGAAACAGTGCAGCTCCAAGTTGCTTTTCCCAGATACCATACCCTACCATTTTACCAGAGTAGATCAATGATTCCCAAAGAAGCTGAATACCAAGTGGTTGATCGTAAGTTTGCTAATCATGTATTCCAAAGAACTGAATACAGTGGTTGATCGATAACTGCTCAGTCACTTTCAGTCAATTCAGAAGAATAAACGATAAAGCTTTTGACGTAACCTCAACGCATACTAGTAACATGCGTACTGACCTACTTTTCGCCCAATTTGGCTTTCGGAGTTAATGCCCGTCTCCCTTTACACTCTTCCATGTTCTCCGTAGCATCATATGAATGAACACTCATCCCAATCAACAAAATCTCGTTTTTTCCTAGAACTTTTCACACCCTGGAGTGGATGGCGTGGCTGCGTAACTTCATTTGCATGTGCGGATGGGCGTGGCCGCATGTGGCGGGGCTGTGCATTTAGAGGCATATGACGTGGCATATTAAGGTTTTTTGCAAAGCAAAAGGCAGCATGACAGTAATCCCAAAATGAAATCGTGAAACACATCCTATGTCGCGTTCAAATGAAGTTCACAGCCACGCCCTCCCTATCTCGTGGATATGAGTGTAGGCGCATCTACTACTCAAATGTCTATTGTAACTCACAGTGTATCCGATGTCGCTGTTGTGGATGTTGATCTTTCCAACTGGCAGCAATTCCCAGAGAGAAAATGACGGCGGCTCGGCTTATAGCCAGCAACGCCATGAATATTCCAACCACTTCCTGAAGTTCTAAATGCTCGTCCTGAAATTCAATCGAATAAGAAACGAAGCATCGCATTAGCCGAGGTTGGACGAAAACTTCCGATTGAAATAGTGTACATACCAATGTGCAATCGTGGTAATCCATACGAAGAAGTGAAGGAAAAGATAGAAAAGCGAAGGTGCCTCATGGAAATCCACTCAAAAGGATAAGCTTAGTCCATGTCCAACGAAGAAACTAGGATTCAAAAGGCCAAGACAGAGAATGAACTGAAATAGGTAAAGAAAAGCCTTCGGCGTTAATCAGTCCACTTTTAGGATGTGGCGCGGGATTTGCTGTATGCGATATGGTCTATACAAGGGCTACTGAGGCCAGCCGATGTAAAATTCAGTCCTTCTGTCCTCTCGTCATGCGGTTGGGGGATTAGAAACCCAGATGTGCCAGAGCGGGAGCGTTCAATAGGGATGTGACTATCGACTGCGCTGTGCCGGTAGACCTGGTCACTTTCTTCTACACCACCTCGCCCCAACTCTAGTCACTATCTCAGCCGCAAATACGGCATCTTCTATATTTTGCATCACCTTGGTTAGGTACGAAAGCTTTACTGGAAAAAATCCCTGTAGCCTTAAAATTTACTAGAGCGCATTCATTGAGAACAGAAAGTTCTGCCTCTCGTTTGGTTATTCTGGTATGTTCCAGACCAAGGCCACAATTTATCGGGGATCCGTAGGATCGCCGTTTTCACGGAGCGAATCAAGCCTTGACATTTGAGGCGTATTTGGGCGCCCTCCTTGCCACATACACACTCGGCTCAGAAGTAAAGGGCATCACCAGGTGGGTAACGAGAGCTCAAATCAACGAACGACAAAATGCTAAGGTAACTGACAGTGGAGAAAAAAGCGCAGAAAAAAAAAAACATCCAGAAGTGCTGCTATAAGAAGGAGAAGGGTGCTTGTGTTTGTACGAATTCCACGCATTCTTATCACTACGATAGCCGGTACTCAGCCTTTTTATCTCATCATTTCACTCTTACCAATTCGGAATGGAGAGAGCTAGCAGAGGGACTCCTAGCCAGTAGTTAGTACCCACTAGGAGCTGTCGTGGGCCTAAGCGATGCTCATGGGCCTAGTTTTCAGCTTTCACCGGAATTCTTTGCGAATTTTTTCGTTTTTCCTGATACGTAGCTTTGCCTTCAAAACCATAGAATCTTTCTGACAAATAAAACGATCTAAAGCCTTGGTTTTTTTTGCGCACTATTATCCTATTTACTGCCCATTATTCGAGCAGACCAGTTTGAGCGTCTTCTTTCTGCAGGGGCAGAATGGTCGTTGAAAATTGTGTCGCTGGTATTTTTTTTTTTCTTTTTTTTTTTTTTTTTTGACTAACTGACATGAAAATATCACATCGACTATGCACGAAACCTGCTGGCACCCGCGCTACAGGCGCCGGCGTCAAAATACTCTGAATCACCAAATTTGCTAAAAACTTGTTCACAGAGGTAGTCTGACATCCTGAACAATTATCACATCCGCTTGGCGAAACCTCTTGGCGCCCGCGCTACAGACGCTGGTGCCAAAATACCCTAGATTACCGGCGCCTGTGGCGCGGGCGCCAGGAAGTTTCGGGCTGAGCGAATGTCATATTCGTATTCAGGAGGTCAAAATACCCCAGGAGACAACATTTGAGCCAAATCTGTCCACGGAGAAAAAAGTCGGTCAGAAACTGGCTCAATTCTGGATGGTTGGGGCAGTAAAGGGTAAATAGTGCCGTTTTTCCCTTGAGGACACTCCCCGCGATCAAGTGGTCCTCACAAATGACTTCCGTGCCTTTTGAACTGTTATACGCGTCACAGAGAACATACTTTCGTCCCTCGAAACGGCGAGATAAAGAAGTTAGAGACACGTGAGCGGGGCAACGTGTGCTCATACTGTAACTGTACGGCTCACTAGATTCTATTCCTACAACACCCGCGCGGCACGTGTCGCGTGCTGCGCGGGTGTTGTAGGAATAGAAGCTAGGCACTTTACCATCATTGGTGTGCTTTCCATAGCGATTAAGCGCAAACCTCGCACCGCTGGACATAAATTGAAGACGACTTAGGCTGTTTTAGGGTTCCATAGTCTTTGCAAGCGCGATTCCAGTTGGGAGAGGCAAGACTTTCTTGACGTTCAATACTCTGGCAAAGCGAGGAGGAGTGAACTGAAGAGCACGTAGTTCGTGGCCTTCTATATCTCGTCGCACAAAACAGGATAAGAAATGAAGAAGCAGTATGTTTTCCTTAGACTCACCCCTAATAATCTTGCATATGCGAGCACTCCATCGCGTTTACTGGACCCCAATCTTCCAGACATCAGGCCCAGTTCACTACGCGAACTTTTTAACACAAATGCTAAAAATTCTGTTCCCAGACCCTTCAACTCGATCCGAGCACGAATATCCACAGGTCGCTTGGCCAGACGAATTGCTGCATAAAACACCATGGTCGCGCCAACGCTCGAGCCTTTGCGCTCACAATCGCTATGGAGCGCGAGCCTTTACGCCTGATATATCTCGTCCCATGAACGACGCTCCAACTGCTGAGGAGAGGTTTGTGCTTTTTTTGTTCCCGAGGTATTTGCGCTTCTTTTCTACTGAGGACTACTTAGGCGCACATGGCTACTTATAGGCCACTGGTTCATGACTGAGTACCTACTACCCGCTACATTTGGTCGCTGGAATTGTCTCTAAAAGAGTCGCGTAGTAGGTGCTCAATCATGAATCAGTAGCCCATAAGTAACCCTCCAGTAGAGAAGAAGCAAAAAAAAACTTGGAACACTCTGAACAGAGACCCCCTCCCCTTAGCAGTGGGCACCTTGGACGAGTTTGTCGGACGTCGGCAAGCCCAATCAGCAGGATTCGACGTGCAACCAATTCCCGGCAAGAGCACAGGAAATCACCCTACGACGCTCCAGGCAACGCTATGTACACACGCGATTCCGCTTGTAAGCCGTTGTCTTGCAGAGTGAAAGTAATCGTGGTTGCAATGGTTGCAATAATCACGCGTCTCTAGCTTCTTTATCTCGCCGTTTCAAGTGGCCAAAGTCGGTATATTATCTGCGAATGCGGACAACGATGCCAAATGCACGGAGGCATTTGGCGGGAATGCGGGAAATGTCTTCAAGGTATAACTTGCTTGGCTTGAGGTGCCCACACGATTAAATGCTAGAGATCCCATACCGTCACCGCTCGTGCACCTGTGAAAAGTTGTTCCCCATACGAAGCCGGGACACTGGAAATTTCTTGAGATTTGAGCTGAAAAACTGCGCAAGGCACAAAATGAAGTGTACTGGACGAAATCACCAATTCAGAACATTGACCATAGCTGCCAACCCGGAAGTTCTTCAATGCCTGACTAGAATAGTCCTTTGGATAGAAATGCCTGAGAGTCAGCGATACGCAAAATTGGATTCCATTTCTTTGTGAGGCATCAGCCATTGAACAAAAGATTCGATCTTTATTGCCAAAACCGACCAGTCATAAAACCCTTGCTCACCACGCTTCTCTTTCTGGCCATTTACTTCAAAAGGCTATTCGATTCAATTGCGCATGATCCTTTGATTCAATGAGGATTCTGCTAATGTTCTCTCTCGACTTCCTGACCCAGATGGAGGGATATCCTTTTCAGGCATAGCGAGCCTTTTAAAAGCAATCTAACCCGGTCTCAGAACACAGTTTCTCAGGAAAAAAAGCAGGGGAACTCCATTTCAGGGCACATCATTGGTTGGAAATTTTGATCTCCGTGCGACCCCCCCCTTCCCTCCCTTGTTCTGATACGACCGAGCCGTCGAGGGGGTGGAAGGGGGGGAGGGTCATAGCACTAATGAAACAGGAAAAATCGCGAAAAATCAATACCCGGACAGAAGTTCTCGGCCCGCAACTTTCTCTCACAATGCAATACGCACCCCTCTCCCAATAGGGAGCAGATACGATCCCTCTCCCCTTATAGCGACCGTGAAAAAGAAAAATCAACCATCGAAAAAATTTGCTTGGACCAAACACACCCTCCACCCACCAAATACCCCACCCCGCCCCCCTCCACTGCGGGAATTCCCACTGATGATGTGTGTTAGTCTACTTATTACTTATGCTGCTGTGACAGCGTGATTAGAGCGCGTTATGTCCGCTTAGCGAGTAGCAACAGACGAGTACGGTTAGTCATCCGTGAATGCTCACCAAGAGACATCAGGGTAAACAGATAGGGATGTGCAAATGCGTTTGATACACCCCCCCCCTTCGAATGGGTCCAGGCACGACCCCCCTCCTCCGCCTCCACGGCTTCTTCGCTGACGAACGAACGATGAGTATATAGTCGGCGAAAAAGTTGCTAGCGTGGGGGGGGTCATAGAAATAACATGCACCAAGAAAAAATCGGACCTATCAAAAAAATTGTCATTCCAAAATACGACTCCCCCTCCCAGAAGCAAAAGTACACCCCCCCACCTGGTTTGACACCAACGATGCCGGTACCCCCTACATGATTTCAGAACTTTTCAACCTGCACACGTCACCGACTACAGCAAAGAGGTTTCTGAGCAGCAATGCTCGAGGAAGGAACATCAAATCACAGTCTTTTCAGTACTGAGCCCTTGAGAAGGCCATATCGATGTGACGAATGTTTTTGGATTGGAGGAAGGGTGTCTCCCCTTACTAGAATTTCTCTTTTCTTCGCTTGTTGCCCATTCATCGCAGGCTTCACAGCCACTCCAGGAATAGCTCAAGGGCCTTTATAAACCCAGTGTTATATTTACGCCACAAATTCATGTTTTAAAATCAGTGGGTAAGGTTATTCGAGTAGGAAAATGAATATGGTACTAGAAACAAAGGGCGCGCCCAAAGCGACTCAACAAAACTCAAATTTCAAGACGCTCCTCCCCTAACCGTCGTCTACCTATGAATGTTCGCACAAGTCGAGAACAGAAAAAAACTGGAAGCTGATTCACCCCGCAGCCTTCCGCTGGTACTTTTTCACTTAGCATGCCAGAGTTTCTTTGAAACAGGTACCAGCCATGGAAAAAATGGAAAAAAAACACCTTCTCGGACAAAATAACTCACTCCTTCCAGTACCTTGAGATATTATGAGGTAAACGTGTGCCCGAAGAAATCAATTCAGGTGCTGCTCTTGACGGTAATCAGATAAAACTAATCGGCTTCTTCACAGCTGACATCAATAAGTCTTCACGTGGACGCGTGGAATGCCACAGAATTGATTGGAATAAAATTATGCTCGACATTTATACCAAAAAAAACCTGTTGAAAGCTGAGAATAAGTCTCCGAGACGTTCTTAGGAAACGGAAAAGAGGGGTCGGAATACCTCATTCGAGCACCAGCTGTCACGTGATTACTAGGTTTTACAGGAGATGGCAATCGCTAAGAAAGTGTTGTTACCGGAATGGTAACTGGTATCATTGATAAGTTGATAGCATATGCAGTAAGATGACGAGAAACCTTCTCTTGCTGCAAGGAGTAACTGGAAGAAAAAGCTTTTAGAACACTAAGCGCCTATTCGATGTCCGCTAGGTTCATGAAAGCGACGTCCTCGGTCGTTGGGGCCGAAGAAGGTTTCTGCAACATACAGCATGCTCAAATTCCCCTCTCAGATACGATCCCTCCCCGCCTTTCCCATTTGCCCAGGCCTGCTTACCCAGCTTCGGCGCTGGAATTCTTTGCCAGTTTTTTATCTCCTCTTGAAGAAGTCCTTTCGAAGGGCAAGGAAATAGGGAAAAGGGCATAAGTGCGTGAAAGGCCTTGAAACGGGAATCTGAGATGGTCCAACGAAACCAGGGCCATCTTTCAGTCGAAAGGACAATAAACGAACTCTTCTTCGATCGAATTGAAGATACGACCCGCCTCGCGTGTTTGACCAAGCACGACAACAGAGTTATAAGTTTCGTGCTCCAGGTCTGCGATGGGATTACTGCACCATACTGCACCTGTTCACACTTCCTCATTTTGGTGTTGATATTTCCGGCGAGGTGTCAGTGAATGTGGAACGATCCCTCCCTTGACGTTTCCTACCACTGATTGTTTTCTACCCCAAATGGCCACTATTGCTCGAAAATGCAGCTGCACTGGATGGGCTCAATCCACGCCTACTGACAACGCCCCGACTGATTGCGACGATATCAACTTTAGCTTATGACGCACTTTCTATATTCTATTCCATAAGTCTCGATGATGCGAAATCTAAACACTGAAGACTGCACTGACTGGATTTCAGAGGCAAAGATTGGATTTCGAGATTACTATGGGAAGAAATGGCACGGGATTTAGAAAAAAGGACGAGTTTTCGGGGCACCCTGATATAAAGTGGAAAGTCTTCGCCGTGATCAATCCCTCTTTCGGATGCGGCACGCATTCTACTCCGATTCAGATTCGATTTCTTGAATGCGGTGGGGCCTATAAAATGGCTTGCCGGGGCCGACGGATGTACAAGGCAGTTTACTTATCCTCCCAAATAATTCTGGTTCCCTGGTTTCAATTTACTGTTCCTGAGGGTAAAAGTTTCGGTTGAACTTGGCGCTAGCCCAATCGCGATATAAGAGTAGTTGCATCGTACACGTCTATTTTTAAACACTCTATATAACTAATCGGAGAAAAATTCAAGAGCAAAGAATCATTAGAACATGTAAGAATTTTAACGTTTTCAGGCTAAATGACTCTGAAAGGCTTCTCGACGGTGCCATAGGAACGACT
>MU941227.1:0-16774 GCA_036418165.1 Cooperia oncophora
TCTTTCAAAATGTCTACTCGACCGGGAACATCAAGCCACGCCTCTTCAGCCTCGCCTAAGTTTGATATATCTAGTGAACTTTTATTTTTATAATTTTTCCATCAGTTTTTTGCTTAACTTATTTAGGATGATCTATGCGTGGGGGCAGTGGATCGCCATGCCACCCAGGGTAAGGTAATCCTCCGTATTACTTTACCCTGGCTGGCATGACATGCGGGAGAATGGGTGGCATGAGCAGTGATTGGCAACGAAAGAGGTATTTCATTAGTGGGCGAAGAGTACGCGAATGTGGGCTGAAACGCCAGAAATCTTGACCAGGTCTGCTCCATGTAGGGTTCCAGAATCGATCAGCTAGTCCAAGCGTACCCTCATGCGCTACAATCAGCGCTCAAACAGCGCACATAGCCTGATATTCGTTCAGCTTTGAGGCAACTTCCCGCTCGGACGGCGCCCTTCTCCATATTCAGCGCACTATTCCAGCCTTTAATCTAATCATATACAATGAATAGAAGCCTTTTATATGAACTGTTCTTACATGTCTACATTCGAAAGCCTGGGAGAATCGGAAAAATGAGTGGATTATCATAATCAAATTGAGGCATCCAGGAACGTTAAGCTGTCTAGTAAGCACTGACACATTTGCGCGCCGCATATGTTGGGCCAAAGAGGACTACTTCGCGAGACATAATCACACATACGTGGCTATCTGATAGCTCCGCACTACATTCCACGCAACTCTCATTCAATCTGCTAAGTCGCTACTCATGTTTACGCTGCTGCAAACCAACCACGAACTTTTGATCTGGGCCCACCAACATCGATGCATGCCCTCACAATCTGTGTGTCGCCCGCATTTCCTTCGCCATCACGAGCCTGACTTTATTCCTTTCAAAACTGAAGTTGCTCTGAAATCGAGCTCTGAGCTGTCTTTCGGCGTAACAACCGCTCCAGGGCAAGCCACGCCCACTGTGGGCGGATCTGCACAAGCTGTAGACATGCACAGCTCACATCAGATACTCTCAGTCTCGAGCATTTTTCCTTCTCACTCTGAACTACCTCAAAACCAACTTGTAATGCCTCGATAAATCACCGTCAACTGAGTGCACCCTCCGCTCAGGACTGGTTGTCTCCCTTGTTGTATGTAACCACCCTTGATGACCTTCACATTCTCTCTCAGCGGCTCTGGCACCTAATTACGAGTTGTCTATTCATGCACAATTGCTACCGGTGCGTCATGTGCAGGCGGTCCTGCCTACGTACGGTTTGGCGCGGCGCCAGCTCTTCTCTACCAGTGTTGCTACTATGGGCCGGGTAGCCGATGATGGAAAGAAATGGCAAAGCGTATGTACGTAGGGCCGCCTCTACAGAACGCACTCATAAGCACTGTACCCCTTACACAAGAAGACGTCACTCTTGGAGGCGGGACTCTAGTTACACAGTTTTGGGTCATGGTGGGCGGGGCGTGCGCCGAGATGGCCAGGACTCATTAGACTATGTGTGCTCGATTGATATTGGAGGCATATGGCACGACAAACTGGTACTCGGTCTGAATGTTAGCAAGAGACCATATAGTGGGAAAACGGGGAAAGACCAAGCGAAAAGGGGGTCAAAACCCTCAAAACGCCTTTGTACTACACGACTCAAAAAGCAATTTTGGACGAGTTTCCTGTAGGCATCTTGCCAATAACCGCTACGGTAGATACGGCTGCACGTATGTACTCATATATCCATGCAGCACCGCGGCCGCTTCATATCAATCCCTTCGCTTCATATTTTACTTCGCAAATGAAGCAATACGAGCATCAGGTACGGTCGTCCATTTGTGGGCGGCGGGTGCTGCACCAGGGCCCCTATAAGGGTACCTTTCTTGAAAAATGCGCTACGCAGCGCCTGTTCAGGGACGCGGAATCCCGTCTTGCCGGACGTGTTAATCCTACTCGTCACAGGGATTTATCATGGGTTTATCTGCCAACTGCTTCAATTGTACCTGTACTGCCGCACGGGCAAGCCGGGCTTTTATTTCCAAAATCATACGAAAAAGAGACTTATTGAAAGCGCATTAGTACGGTGCTCGTGACTTCTTCGTGATTGAGCATGCACAAGGTGTGAGAGCACAAAAGTCGAATCGCACGAGTCCAGAGCGAAGAGAGAATCGAGCGTAAAAACTTTTCAGCGAGAAGTAGCGAATCCCGGCCAATAGCCGAGGCCAAAGGAGAGAGAGCGAGAGAGTTCCAGAAAATGTTCTCGATGTCGCGTTTCACGAGGGAGGAAGTCTCATGACCTCTCAGCCATTTGTAAAGCTCAAGGGAGAAGGGGATTGGCTATAAATGAGGGGCAGCGCACGACAGTATGAAAACCTAAACCCAAGAGAACCAAAAACCCTTCCTCAGCAGAGAACCTCTCTGCCTTCACGACCCAAATACTTTTCTCGCATTCCTGAGGAACCCAAGTAGACGTGCCCTGATTTTGACAGACAAAAAAAAATGACCACCAAGAGTCTGAGGGATAGGTGGCCTTCCGATTGCCTCCTGCTTTTATGGAATCAATAGCTGAATAAATCGCTAACTAATAAAGAACCTCGGATCACGGTAGGGATTATGTAGCGCGAAGCGCCAAAATCACGCTTGAAATACCGCTACAGTTGTAAGTTTAGGATGACTTCATAATATCAGAGGGGTGAGCTCCCTCTTTTTATGCTTTCACTAGTCAATAGAAGGCGCGACCGCCTACTTATTAGTCCCTCAGAATATCTTCAGCCATTTTCAGCCACAAGAAGCGGTGACGAAACGGATCGTGACTCGCTCAATAAGTAGATAGCTGCAGCCAATGGTACAGCAATGGGGTGTGGGCGAATGCGGCTGAAGTGCGAAACCTCCCCCCTCGAAAAGGGTCAAACTACCCCCCCCCCCCCATCGCTGCTCTAACTGACGATCAGATCATTTCACCACAATGCTTCTGAAATTTAATCTGATTCGAAAGGCGCATCTCCTGCTCTAAAATCCAGCGCAATAGCGTTGTTTCAGCCTCCCTGATGACCTTGGATTACGACCCCCCCCCTATGGGTTTCGCACAACGATGCTGAACCCTGGCTGCAGCTTCAAATCCCGCCCGGGGTCAGGACTTTTGCCCGTGACCAGTAGTCTAAGATATTGTTCGGTCTTGGAAGGAAGCGAAGGAAAAAAATCTATGATAGATCGCCTGTGAAATACTTGTAACCCTTGTACACCTAATAATGTTCACTTTACCTATTTCAGCTACCCTCGAAAAAATGAACAGTTCCGCCAAAATGATAACCTTGTGAAATGACCAGCAGAAAGACTAGGGAAATGAAAAATTTCACCCCCAGCCGAAGCGGCGCCTTTTGCGGTGCCATTACGAAGTGCAAAAGGCGGCCAGAAACGAAATTTATAGACTTAAGTATTTTACGAAGCAATTCCAGAAGAGAATATCCTGTTTAGGGGCATTCAATGGAGTTTTTTCAGTATAATAGTGCAAGCCCCATCCCAGAAAACGCTCTTTGGAAGCAGTGAAAGAGACCAAGTTCTCTCGGGAATCAATGAACCGCGTGGCTTTTGTCTGTGGATTATTCTGATTGTGAGCGCCATAGCAACCATCTCATTCTATCAAAAACGAAGCCGCTTTGGAGGATATGATACGCGGGCCAACCGATGTGCAAACTTGTAGTTTAATCTTCCAGACAAGTAAGTATGATGACTTAGGGGATGGAAAACTCTCATTGTCTGGTTCTGACCCATGATTTGAACGCCCCACCAACTGTGCATACCTGTAACTACACCACTTCCATCCATCTAATTTCGTATAAGGCAAAAACCATCACTTCTTCATGGTGGAGTATCCAAACAGCAAAATCTACCTGTTAAATTTCAAAAAATATTCAAATGCTTCCAAAGGGAGAAAAAATTCAGAAGCTCTGATAGGGCTCCTTGCATTTAGGACAAGCTTTTTTGGAGTATATCTGTTGATTGATCAACTCATACTGGGGGGAGGGCAGTTCGGCTTGGGAGGGGCACTTCATACTTTCGCTGGTTCGCTTCGATATTTCTCTTACATACACATCAGAACTCGGTGAGGCCTGTAGACTCTCGTCAAGTGTCAACGAAGCGTATGCTACTTCATAGTTTTACAGGAATTCACAGGTCCTCACATGTGAAATTCGTAGTGATCGATCGGAACTACTGAAATGCCCCCCTCTAAGCAAACTGTGCTTTCATCCAATCGTTGCTTGAGAGGTTAATGAATTATATTTGGCTGCTGCAGATCCTGATCGAAATAAAGCACGGTTTCAGACGTGAGATGGTAAGTAGATGTGAAGTCGCCTGAATTTCCTCGTTTTCAAAAGAACGTGATCTTGAAACGTGACCATGTGGTAAGCACGTGCGCACAGCGATGCGCTTCTTCACGGTGAGTGCCAGCCGACTTCCTCATCCGTAGCCTATAAGGGGCAATAGAGGGATAAGTTCCAAAGGACGATCACGATCGGCTCATTAAGCGCGCTTAAACTACCTGCTTATCAGATGATGCTGGCTAAAGCAAGCGGGACTGCGCGGTGTGTGGGCCCACGAGGACGAGAAGGATGGTCCCCGTCACCCTCTGGTGCCCATTACTTTCCACGGCTATACCCCATTGAAGGACATAGGCTTACCCCGCAATCAGACAGCAACCAGCTGCTGATAAAATAAGCATTCCTTGATTCTTGTGATATGTCTGCACTTAATAATCACATATAGCCCTCTACCCTGCAGTGAAGCTCGGTGGCTGACTGGGAGGGCTGGAATTTTCAATATGGAGAGAGACGTCGCATAATGGTGATCAGCAAGGTGGGGGTCGTATTCGGTCACTGGAGGGCGTTTTTGCTCTCGAAAGAAATGTCTCTGGTTGTTGGCTTTTCTCGGTTTTTCGCTCATCAAGTGCGCTACACAACCCTCCATCCCCGCCTCCCCAACACACAGGCAGGTAGATAGAATGAGAGATCGGGAAGGAGTCGCACCAGAGGAGAGATCTTGAGATTGCGAAAATTCCCTCAAAAGCAGGACGTGCCCTGAGACGTGTAGAAGAAAAATGTTGTTTCATACTTCACATGTGATTTCTTGAAACTCGTGAAAGCCCTGGTGAAACACCCAGAACCCCCCCCCCCATATCCCAGGAACCAGCACGGTTATCTGTTTGCCGAGACCGTTGCCTTCGAGTGCAGAACTTACTCCTCATTTACATCAGATCCTCGTCCTCGCGGAAGATTAATTTCTAGAAGACCCGTGAGTTTCAGGAAGCAGCTAAGGAAGGGCACAGTACGGGTTCATTATAAATAACAGAAAAGCGAAATAAGAAATAAAGTACAAAAACTGATTGCATTCTATGGAATGACCTAATGACCTATAACGAAAAAACGGAAACCGGAAATTGGAGCAGATATGGGTAATCTCCCGGGTGCTGTGTGAAGCCTCCATTAACTCGGGATATGAAATTCATTTACTGTCTAACAGAAGGATGTTCTTATGTTGAACTTTTACGGTTGATGACACCACGCGATCAGGGCACGTCTTGACGCTGACAGAATTTCTTGCAAAATACCATCTCCTCAGAGATTCCTCCTCTAGTGCGCCCTTCCCCATTCTCTATCGCCATCTTACTTACCATCTACCTGAATTTTCCCTGCCTTGTGAAACTTTTCGGAAGTTTTTTCTTTCGGAAACCTTTCCTTCCCCAAAAAAACTGCCGTCCAGAGGGTCAATTCACTGAGACCGCCTCTTTGCGTGGGTCTTCATATTTTTTCAATACTGTTTTCGTTAACCAATATCTTCAATATTCATAGCTTTATTGATTGAGAAGTGAATGCTTCTGGAAAAAATATTTTGCAAGATTTAGAGAATAAGAGGCTGTCTATGCATGAAGGAAAACGAGTAATCTCTTGGTGGCCGATTCCTGCACCCTGTGCAGCACCCACAGTGGCTTGAACTTGCTGAATAAAGCCCCGATCGTTACAAGAGCAGCGAGTCCGAGTCCCGCCCGAAGCCGAGAATTTTGCACATAACACTGCATTACTGCGAGAAAAAGCAGGTTTATACTCCACATCTATGCTTCAATTCTAGTCCGTGACAGTACCGGACGCAGAAACACGCCTTGATTATGAGGGAAATTCTGTAAAACGACTACCCTCACGAAATGTTTCTCTTATATAATACCACCCACTCTTCAGTACCCGTCCACCCACCACCTTCCCAGATTTCTTGAATTTTCTCGAGTGCGTACCTCATTTCCGCATTTTCTAAGTCTTTTCAGTTTCCCCCCAAAAAAAGCCATCGAGCGGGAGTTAAGGAGGGGGAGGGACGGATATAGCTCACTTGAAACAGGAAAGACTGAAGAAGCCAGCAATCGAAAACAATACAAAACAACCGAAAATATTTGTTCCACATGCAAATGCGACCCCTCCCTCTCTCCAGCGACCGAACACCACACACCCCTCGCTGGGTATCCCCAATCTACGAGGTGCCTTGCTCCTGGCCGCGAACTAAGATGTACTGGATTTTTGGGACCTTTAGGCTTCTAGGAAGGCTGTTCCAAGGTGTCATAGAAAATCGCTTTGATGACGGCACGCGCTCAACTTTGGTCCAAGGTGACCAGAACATCTTTGAAGGTTGGCCATCAGGATACGACTGGGGAGCTAATAAGAGCTAGCTAGGTTCACTAGGTGTCGCCTGTACCCTGCTCTCCCACCTTTTGCCCTACGGGTAGCTTTCAGGCTGGTTATTGGGCTATTCAGCCTTAGAATTTGCGAGGAAGATCTAGTGCCTTTCTGTGAGCGCTGTTCTTCATAACCCAGTGTCAAAGGAATAATAGTTAGGAAGCTTGACTCGCATAATTCCGTTAAAATTTGGAAAATTTCAACGGAATTATGAATTCTTGAAATTTGACCGGTAGGCAAAAAAATCGTAAATTTTATTACTCCCACTTTCTGAAACATTCCAAAATTCCATTATTTTTTCAGAATCATCCTCACATTGCAACAGCTGGGAAGTGTTTCATTTTGTCAAGGCGGCAGGCCAACGAGCATCACAGCGGCCCCAATTTGTAGGTGGGGACGAAACATCGGAGCAGCGGCAGCATTTAGCGCCGCAGCGCTTGCGAGGCCACACGGCCACGGCCAAAAGGCAATCAGGCAGATTGTTTTTCGTGAGTGCGATAAAACCCAAGAGATTCACCGATGGGAACAGATGGGCCGTGATGGTGCTCGTTTTCATGCATCAGATAAAAGCTCTTCCCGGAAATATTGACTTTTCCTTGAAGAAAAGGAGATTATGGCAGACCTCAAGCCCACGTTTTCGGAGAAAAAATCTTTCTATCCGGACGAGTTCCACTGTGGATGCGCTGCGCTGACTAAGGTGGTGAGAGGCTCATGAAGTGGCGAATGCACCGCCCACTGAGCTTATTGTTAGTTTTGACAAGCGTTGCGCACTGGCAGAAGGAGAAGGGACCTGGAGGAGTTCGAGAACAAATTACGTTGAGGCATAAGATCCGGCTATTTTCTCAAAAACTTCCTTAAAACTTTCCTAATTTTCTCCCTTTATTTATTTATTTTCATCAAAAAACAGCGGCAAAAATCGATAAAGATAAATTTATATAACAACTTCGGCGTCAGTTTGCAACAACGAGTTTTTACCCAATTTTGCACAAAAATTTAATCAACGTTGAGGGGGGAGGGAGGAGAGTAATCAAAAAAACACATCACAGAAAAAGTAAGTCTATTTCCGGCCTCGCACGTGCTCTTAATCGGGGAACGCATCATGATATCCTCCTTCCGTTCTCAAATCAAGTGAGCGCCATTTAGGACCTGCTACTCGCTGCTATTTACTGCCTAGCTGAAAAATTGCTCGATGATGAAGTTCCAGCAAATGGGAGCAAAAAGTTTTCCGGCTCATTTCTTAGGGTGTCTTCCCATCGGAGCTTCCATCCTACAGCTAATAGTCTGGGACTAGAAGCAAACGGTAGTTCTTTTAGGGCAAAGTCTGCTGCACTTCAGAAGGCCTTTGTAAATAAGCGGGGGTACCATGTAAAGAGAGACGGCCCCTCTCGCCAACTCCATGCTTCATCAGAAGGGTCCTACACTGGCAAAATCAGCTTGAGCCTGTCCGCTAGCGACAAGTATTATAGCGTTATCGTGTAGTGAGCTGAACTTTTCCTTGATTTCTTCAGAGTTCTTCCGTGACTTGATCCAATTGACTACAGTAGAATCAGCATTGCGGACTCAGCAAATACGCAGAAGTCTCCAGCACACGATTTTTTGACTAGAACAGAGAACAATTATGGAAATCGTTCCAAGTGTAGCTCTGGTTTCGACGTTCAAATATCTGGATCAAGTGGACTGAACCATTGAGGGGTGGGCGGCCTATTGACAAGGAGCACCTGCTTCGCTTCTACGATGTTTTACCCTTAAGCCATACAAGTTAAGGCACTGCTTGGCGAGGGGAGGGGCATTTTGGCACTTTCAACGCCTTTTATCGAGCGTGTTGAGCCCATCTGATAATCTCTTATCGAGTTCGGCAGGTTTTTACCGCATGATGGCTTGAACGAGCGTTGCTCGCAGCTTCCACAAGAGTTCGACAGTTTCATCAGGGTGAGACTGTAAACCAAGAATAGTGAAACAACGAACGTGGCATTCCCTCCCCTTGTCCGGCAAACTGCGCCAAAAGTTGCATGAACACCTTGCTCCGGAAAGTGCTTGGTGGACAGAAAAAGTTCGAGCTCCGGATGACAGGCGTGTGAGCAGCGCGCAAGGTTTTGAGGCATTATGAAGCTGCACAACTAAGGATAACGCATCTGCAGAGTACAGCATCGTTGATTGTGACAAGGGTGTAGTGTCAGTACGCCCCCCCCCCTCGGGGGAAGTCTCAGCTACGACCCCACCCCGCCCGATTTTCGTCGGCATCCATCTACCACTTTCCTACAAGTTTCAGCTTCCTACCAGTTTTTCACCCAAAAAATTTGCTGTCGAGGGGGCATAGCCAATGTGAAACGGAAATAAACCCGATAGTTTAACAACCGAAGAAAAATTCCTTTCTCAATGCGGCAAATTTCTCTTCAAACCACATACGACTCGCCCCCCAACAAAATAATAAAAAAAAACAAGCAGGCAGATACCAAGCTCAGCAATTCAGCAAGCCAAGGTAACGAGCTGCCCCCTACTTTTGTTTCAGGCCGCTGCTGGCCCCTGATCATGCCGTTCTAGTGCCTTCTGTTGGCATGAGCTTTTGGCAACAGAGACACTAGAAGGAAGGATTCATCGACTCTTCATTTGGACAAGCTGTCCGTTCATCGTGTTTCGAAGCAATGTAGAACATTCTTTCAACTTTCGACGAAAGCGGGCTAACTCGCAAAGGTCACCACCTTAATAGAAAATTTTTGTGCAAAAGACCAACGTTTCAAAATGTTCTGGTGGTAGCGAATCAATGGCACTCCTGTGTCTGGCATTTTACCATGTTTTTAATCTCTTTCTCCGCACCCCCCCTTCAGGGGTTAGCCAGAAATGTCGAGCGGGGGGGAAGACTTCCGCGTCAACTTCAGGAACAGTAGTTAAGATAATTTTAACAGCGCGCCACACGACTAGGCCAGGGGGCTGAATAACTCCTCACTGAAAAACGCAGGAAAAAACAACAATTGAAAATTCTCACATGGAAATCTGTTACGACCCCTCGCGCATTGTGCTTTAAAATGAATGGGTAAGCATCTGAATTTAGAGGAGGCGTTTGCATCACCAGGCCGAAATGCAGATGTAATGTAACAGCACGTTTAGCCAAAAGCGCTTTACGGTGCAATACGTGAAGCAATAGGGTCCGAGCCTCCCCTTGGTCAAACTTCGATGTTCTTCGTCGTAATTGTATAGAACTTAAAAAGAGGGAATGCTTTTGAATTCAATATTGAATTTGCTTTTCTATATGTCGACACGGGACTTCATACGAACCTTCGAGAGTTTCCTTGAGAGCCTCAAACCAAGCCTGGGCAGAAAACTGTGTGCCTCCATCTAAATAAAAAGACGTCATAGAACACAAATAGGAATATAGAATCAGATATAGTTTACAAATATAAAAACAGCAATACTTGCCCAAAGTCCATTGAAGAACAGAAAAACTTTTACCTTTACCAAAGAACTGAGCTACAAGATAAAGAGGTAGCATGCATGAAGCTTTCGTATACGCATCCCGGACGCCCCTACCGTTGGAGGACATTTTTGAGGAATATCGACCCCTCCCCCCTTTACTCAGTATCGCTTTCCACTGATAGGACCCTACCATCCTCAATTCCCTATCCTAGTTCAAAATTCTCACCAACTCTTCAGGACATTTCCGGAGTTTGCCCAATCGCGAGAGCTAACGGGATACGGAGCCATACTTAACAGAAGAAAATGGGTGAAGAGGGCTTAGAAGGCTCTACTGCTATTCTCCGAGCGGAACTTCAAAATCGAAAAGGCAAGGTTTTTCTAAGCGTCCCTTAAAAAGGTGTTGGCTGCAAAAAGCAAAACAGAAAAAACGCAACGATAGTTTAGAAATTTTAGCGCTTGTCACTCAGAGCACCTGCTGGGGCTTTTCAACAATGCTGATAGCCGGAAATATGCCTTGACTCGATGTTTTCTTCGTAACCACGTAGCACTCAGAGCACACAACGTTGGAGGCGAGGGAGAGGGGGGGAGGTCGTTGGGAGACGAAATCATTTATCTGGTTTGGGCCTTATTCCCGCGTCTACCTGTATCACCTGTTTCTATCAACCCCCCCCTCCCTTCCGACACAGTGGTAGGTACGTCTTTTTTGTAGACAAGTAGGAACTTCTACAAGAAAAAATCGGAAAGTGGACAGAAAGTTGGGGAAATTTGGAGAAATGGTGGACAAGATGGGAAAGAAGGGCGTACAAATTAGGAAACTCCGATGGGGTAGGTGAGATTTTGCAAAAAAAATTGGCGAAACGCGCCTTAATGGGACTGTACCTCATCGTTGGTGCTGGGCAGAAATCAGCATACGGGGATATACCCCAAAGAAGAGTAATCTCTCTACACTGCAAAAGACTCGGAACAACTCTTGTGGGCGGGGGGGAGGCACTTTGGGGGAACAGGCAAGAAAACTGGTTATCGATCGATCCACAGAGTAATCGTATGTCCTCCCAATCATCGGTAGAATTTTCCGGAGAAGTGGAAGAAAGCTGTGAATTTAGGGGATGGCCCCTGGTATGCGGAAGGAGGTCGCACCAGAGGAGGAAACTCGAGGGAGGTCTAATTTACAAAAAAAATTCCAATGGACCCTGGATCCAGGACATGCCCTGTAAGTCCGGTTCTCTTTCGTAAACCCGAAGAAATTACAGCGAAAAAATTGTCTTTTGGTTCTCTTTCAGAAACCTGAAGAAATTACAGCAAAAAATTGTCTATATTTCATCTGAGAAGGTGCTCCTGGTCAGCTCTGCAAATCTGCCTGAACCTAAAGCCTATCCATTTCTTGCCCACCCAAACTGCAATTGCAGTCCAAATATTAGATCGACCAAGAGCGACAGCAACGACGTTGCATCTCCAAGAGACGGCCTTTTATTAACAATCGAATTTGTCAAGTTCGAGTTTCGGACGATTATGGTGAGCCAACTGGGCGCATACGCGCCATTCCAATGCAATCAGCTTCATGTCAATGTCGTTCTCCCCGTGGATTTGCTACCCTGGACCTGTTTATAAGTGGTTTTCTAGACTTCTGGGGAAAAAAGGAACCCCTTCAACTTGCCTTTCAGGGCTGTTTGCAGAAAAGGAACCGCCCCTCAAAATGTTTTTGTGGATTGAGGTTCATTTTGCTCGTTTTCCCACTATGAAAGCAGATCTTTGAAAGCTAGGCGAAGTTCTTTAGGAGAAAATGTGTCGTCAATTCGTTCGAGTCATCGTCACGCCTAATGTCCCCCCATCCCTATCTAATCTCATCTGATGTCAAAGGCAACTCAGCCGATTAGACTATGCAAGCGTGAATGGCAATCGAAAGATTATTGGACATCACGTCAATATTAAAGCAGAAGGCAAAAGAAAGAATGCGATCGCTCACAATGGGGCTTTATAAGGAGCACATTCACATGAGAAAAAACTTACCGGCATCGTCAGGTACAGCGGGATCGTGTACGTTGGCGAGAATGAACGAGAAGAGCTTCGTGAACTGTGACGTCATCGCCACCGCATCGTGCACAGCACGTACGATATACGGATACGGTAAGACGATTCCGTATATATCGTGCGTATGCCGTCGACCGCTTCGCACTCCGTTGTGCGTTACAACGAAGGCAAAAAGGTGTGGAGGGACAAAACGAAAGTGGGCGGGGCTCAAAAGTGGGAGGTGCGTATGGCGCCGCGGCGACCAGAGATGCAGAGGCGTCGTCGTCGGTCCGTAGGAGTCGACGAGCCGAATAAAACGAATCAGAGGGGGGAAACGACGACGGTGAATGAGTCGTTGGCGATGGCTGTCGTTGAATAAGATCAGACGGCTGGAGAGGGCTGACTGAAAAGCGCCAGAAATTAGAAGCGGAAATCATGGGGCAGGGTGACGAGCCGCAACGGCGAATGCACGACGATTTTTTTTCTTCGTTCGGCGGCCTTTGCGCAAAACGTTCCGATCCTCCCAGCTTTGCCAACGTCTAATGGAGCCCATACGCAATGCGGATGGGCTGACAGCTGGGAAGTGGAGAAGAAGGATGCCTTTGATGTGTGGCTCAATCACTGGGCTGACAATGATGAGAAATCACCTTTTAAGGGAGCCGGAAGATTGAGATGGCATAAACGTTGGCCTGGGAGGGTGAGATTCTCGGGAGAAAATTGAGAGTCAGCAAAGAAATGCTATGGAAATCAATCAGCTTCACGGGTTCCAGCCAAGATTCATTACCACTGCCGTTCAGAGGAAATCTTCCCGAAATGGATAATCTGGGTAGTGAGATGCCTTCCCTAGCCTATTGAGTATTCCGGCTATTCGAGGGTCCATTTGACTTCCTCATTCAGGACAATTACACACGGCCAATTTAACTACACGGCGAGTTTTTGGGATTCGATTTCCCCTGATTCAAATGAGGAAGTGGAATCCCCTCCCATAGTGACTTATTGGTGAGCTAAAAGTCACCTGAAGCCATCTGTTCTCCTCTCGTCACAGCGAATCACATCAACTAAATAAACGCCAGCTTAACAAGGGTTTACATTTAATGTTCGAATGAGCCTTCGCCTACCCCAGAACCTCACGATGGTTCTGTCGTGAAGGTTGCCTCACGAAAGGGGTGGTCTTCTGACCGTTGGGCAATGGCAGGTCGTGCCTTACTCGATCAGGTAGGAACCCGCATGTTGAAATATGCGGAATTCGGGGAGGCTTGGTCCACGGCGTTTGTCTCGTTACTGTCAGTCATGTCCCTTTCGAACGTTCTGAAAAACCTCAACATCACGTATGCCCTGAAGCCCTCTGTAAAGGCACCATGACATATCCAACGACAAGCGGTCTAGGGTCACATATAGTCTTGTTCGTTAGCCCTGATGGCGTTCTAGGAAACTGGCTTTGGCGTTGTGCCAAGCTGTGTATCCACCATTTGTGAGGACTGACAGGCGATCACAACTGGAGGGGAATAGGCTGACGCTGCTCCAGACCCAGCTCCCTCCTCTGGAACGCCCCAGCGCCCACAAGGCAGACGTAAGGAACGCGGGAAACCACTTCGCTAAGCGTCCAGTTTTAAGCGTTTGGGGGAACCTCAACGGCGCCATGGGATTTTTCTGGTACGGAGCCTTTCCCGTAAGCCTTACTGAGAGGGGAATATGTGGTTAAGAGAGGATCATTGGTTAGAAATATAAATATGTAAGAATTGCTGGTCAGCCGACGGCTCGATTAATTCAACTGATCTTACCTAAGTAAAATAAATCCCGAAGAGGATTCTCACTAAAGTCAACCGGTGCCCATCTAAAATTTTTGTGAAATACTCGATATTACGGGAGACTCCCCCGTGTATGCATCTTTTTCTACCCCTAGAAAAACTAGGGAAAGTTCAAGTTTTTGCCCTTCTCTATGGAATGTCACATTTAAATGCCTGATGGATACCAGAGGATGTTTCGGAGGTTTTTGATGAATCTCACCCCAGATACCAGAAACTGGGAGGACATTTGGCTACGATGGAATAGCCGATATTGAAGCAGATATTGGAAGTCTGAGTAGATTCCAGCCAGTGTGCGGGTTTTTGATATGTCCCGGTCGAGAGGTGGTCGTATTTTGGGTCATAGCTAGTGGCTGTAGAAGGTAGAGGGTTTATAGCTTGCTTAAAAACTGCGCTCCCATCCTAGGTCCTTCCGGTTCACGAGCCTCTTTTGAGAAAGGTAAGGAGGGGGCAAGAAAGGTGATGCAAGGGCGCAAGCAGCCATGAGGGAGGGTGTGCTCAACAACTAATTTTTTCACTGCAGTGGTGCGCTATTGCAGGAAAGAGGGTCCTCGAATACGCTAGGTCCAAGAGTTTTTAGCCTGAAATTTTGGTCCACAAGGGGTTATTTGAGGGTCAGCTCCTCTTTTTGCACTCTGAGTAAAGACCAAACATAGCCTGTGTTCCTAATAATTTACTGCGAAGGATTAAAATTGGCTGAAAAGACCAGGGGACCGGAGAGCGCCACAACCAGGCCTTTTTCAGAGATTCTTCCCGGTGGTATTAGCGCCTCAGGGGCCACGAAGCGAAAGCATTAAGGGATCGCTATTAAGGGTTCTTTTTCTAGCTAGCCCACCCCCGTAAAATTAAAGAACGAGTGGATTGAGATCGAGATTAGCCAAAATCCCATTCAACAGGCGTTCCGTATCCTAAAAATGGAACCCGAAGTATGTATAGGTTCCCCCTCCGCCGGCAGTAAAATTTCGGTGAAAGGTAAACAATGGTTTTTCATCCATCGATCTTTGATTCGTATTCCAAGGGGATACCAACATTAAGAGAATCCTTAGAAACTCATAAATCTCTCACCAAATCTCCCGTACGTCCAGGCTGAATCGTATCCCTGGGGGATCTCCTGCAAACATACGGCGTGGATTTATTGCTATTCACATTCCACGGGAGAATCTTGTATTGACCCTCTGGCTATAGCCGCCACAAAACCATGACGTCCAACTTGTAATTAAACTTGTAACTGGACTTGTGGACTTCTTCCTGAGGTGTTCTTTGGACAGTTCATCGCCCACCAATCTCAACCATAACTGATAGCGAGTCAGATCTCCTGTGGGATGCGCCACACATTCCACTTCCTACCAAAATCGAGGAGGGAATTCGAATGCGATACAGTGGAGAGTCAACCAGCGAATACACTTCTGGGTACGCGAAATACCTCATTCCACCCAACCAAGGGATGGAAGGCTTAATTTGGAGGACTACAACCGTCCCAGATTTGATCCTCGCGCCATGGTATGCTAACCGCGCTTCTAGGCGCTACACCACCTTCGCTCGGGCTCCTTTAGATGTGATTATTCTGAGTGTCTCTTCAGAGGGAAGACCATTAGCAAAGGAGGGTAACGGCATATCGGCGACGAGTGTGAAGCCATAGGACAACTGGAGCTTCTATGGGGCTGTCGTATGCCATCATTAATTGGATTTGAACAAATATCATTAAGGATATTGCTGGCATAATCGGCTGTCAAGTGGTTTGTTGGGGGTTCATCGCTCGATAACTCGGACATTCGGAAGCTTATCGATTCTTTGAACGGACGTTTTGCCCTTGATTATTAATAGCATAAAATTCCACTAAGAAAAAAGGCTGTTTGGCTCGGAGGGGGGGGGATTTGCACAACCTGTGAATTCCTGTAAAGCCGCGAAATGGTACAAGTAAGGCCACTCCGATCACAGGATTTCACAAGTCTTTACGAGGTGATCTGCACAAGCTCGCTGAGAACCATTTGGTGCTTCCACAAAGCCGAACTGCCCCGAAGAAAAGTCCTGCGTCGAGGAAGTTTCCAAATCGGCTGATTCTCAAATTTGTTGGAAGCTAAGGGCGAAAAACAGCAGAAAACATGCTTACAAGCGAGAATTAGGCCTAAACCTCAAAATAAATTCGGCCGTTATCACACCTTTTGCCTGTGGAGAATCGAAGAACGAGGAATCTTCTGAAAGGATTAGATTTGCATCGAGGGACCCCAGACTCCTCGGTGCCGCAAGAGAGGAATACTACGTAATGACCCAGCTAACACTGCTCGACAAGAAGGGGTGCCACATTTAGGTAAGAAAAGCAGCAAGTCCATAGAAAGCCTTCGATAGGATAAAGAACGCTCTCCCGCCATTATGTTGACCCCGTGCGCATTCAATCGTTTTCATGCTTTCAAGAGAAGATGCGTTCGTGGCTCAACAAATAGCATACTGACTGACACCTGGAGGTGGCTAATAGTCCTTCAAATAATCTGCAACGTGTGGGCAATGATAACCTCTTGCTCGAACCCCACCAATCCTCTTTTAATGTCCTTTCATACGTATTTCCCTTACATTCGACAAGCATAGCAAAGTGGACGCCTGCCGTAGAAAATGGCTTCCGCATTGAAAATTGAGACCCATTCACTTCTTTTTTCGCCTCAGAGAATGTTCCTTGCGTGCCCTGAAGCGAAGGGCCAGTTTAGCAGAATCGGGATCTGCGAGGAGGGGGGTCGTATTTGGTCGTTGTTGGGAGAGGGGGAGGGTCGTATGTGCTTAGACAGTAATTTGCCGCGTTGGGAAAAATTTGTCTCCGTTGTTGACTTTTCGCTGTTTTTCCCGTTTTACATTGGCTACA